>DWKL01003875.1:0-11101 GCA_018249415.1 Phareas burnsi
TCTGTATGTGTTTATATATTTAAGTATTGTATGAATATGTAAGGATTTGTGTATGGCAATTTGTTCTTTACCTTTCCTTATAAGGTTCTGTCTATTCCAAGAATGCGTCTTAAATAATAGTAATAACTTGTAACGTTTGAGAAATTAAAACAATTTTTTACTATCTTAATAAATGTATATATATGTAAGATCAATCAACAAATAATGAAAACCACAATACTTTATAACATCCAAATAATAATGCAGTACTTAATCCTTTCAAATTGATTCAAAAATACAATTTGATTTGTACAAGTTTGGTCCTCAAAAAATTTTGTTCTCTTACAGACATCATGAAGTTTCTTTACGTGTTTGCTGCTGCACTCGTCGCAGTTGCTGCTCAACAGCAAGACTTGGAGCAGGAAGTTTATGTCAGGTGTGTAAAAATTGGATGTAGATAAACGAACAAACAAATAAACGCTTTCTACACTCATAGCCCCACACTAGGATTCCCTGTGTCGTGGGTGCTATGGATACATATATGACGAGTACATAAACATCCAGACCCAGAACTGGAGTCTAAATTCGTCAATCAATTAGATGTTTGCCTAGCCGGGAATCCAACCCGGAACCTTCAGCATGTCAGATTTGTATGGTAACCGCTGTGCCATGCGGGGCGTTATTATATTATAAACAGGCAAACCAAATCTGCAGAGATTGATTCGTTAAACTTCAAATGTTTGGTTTTCGTGTCAACTGCCCATGGACTGCAGTGACCATTTAATATCAGGTGGATTGCACCCTCGTTTGGTATTTAAATAATCTTGGGTCACATACAAAATTGCGCACGTAAAAATATTTACCAAAAAACGTTATAAAAGGTTTGCTGCCAGAATTTGCTTGTAGCCCTGCATTTGTTCTGAAATTACAAATATTTGCAACTAAACTTTTACTAGAGCGTGAAAATTGTTGTAACAAAAAGGCTACAAATGTAATTCAGAAAATCAGTGACACATTAAATTGAACTCATACGAAAATCGTTTCCACCGTTGCAGCGAACGAGTTTAAATTGACCCGTAATTGAGTGCCATTGTCACGGCAAATTGAATTTTAGTGCCATTGTTTTCAACGTCTTTGTCATCAAAATCGCTTGCGACTCCGACGTAACCGTCAAAGAGATTAATGAAAAGTTTTCATCGGCGTTTCACTTCGAAAATCGTTGAAGATTGCGCCTGCAGTGTCTATGAGGTTGTGGCTGCAGAGCTTATAAGGTGCAAAGAGCTTAGTGGTTTCAATCCTAGCCTTCTATCTGGAGGTTTTTTAATGTGAAGAGTAGCGAACAGTTATGCCGGCCACCTAATTTTAAGGGGTCACTGCAGCACATGGACACCCACGTCTAACTTCAAACGAAACTGAAGTTCTATCTGAGGTCCTACTACGTATGCGTCACTACTCTTGAGGACTAAGGTAGTCTCGCTATAAGTGTGTCTGGAAACGCACCTCTCCAACCAAACATATAAACTGTTTCACGGCGGATTATGAGGAGATCCAAGATTGAATCCAAGGCATAAGTTATATTTCGAAGTTATGTGCATATTAGAAATTTCATCATTTGCCTTAATTGTGAAGTAAATTATCTTACAACCTACATGGCTGAAAGCATTCATAACGTTCTTAAAGAAAAGCTCAGAAAGATTCCTTACTGACTCACTTATCGGCTCAAGACCGATGTAATTGAGTATAGACTTGACGCTATTGCTTTTGAGAGAAGACCTTAGTCTAGCAGTAGAGCAGTAATGGGTTATTTATTAATTTTATCATAAATCAACTATCGTCCCACATTCGGGGACGGGTTTTCAGAATGAAAAAATATAAATACCTCTGACATTTCGAAATTACGTGCGTATTGGCGGTGATAGCCTAGGTTAAGATTTCGGCTTCTCACACTGTGGGTTCGGGGTTCGAATCCCGCACGCACCTGTGATTTTTCGAAGTTATGTGCATATTAGAAATTAATTATCACATGTTTTTATGGTGAGGGAAACGTGAAGAAACCTGCTTGCCTTATTGTTTTCTATAAATTTCTCAAAGGTATGAAGTCTACCAATCCGCGCTAGGACAGCGTGCTGAGCAATGAACCAATCGTTCTGAGAGGAAATCCGTGCCAAGCAGTAGGACAATAATGTGTCGATGATAGTAATGGTTTATATGAAGGTTGTGTATTCCCCAGCTATCCTGACTGGTACATCGGTCACAGGCAGCGTCGTGACGTCACTTTCGACCACAAAACAGGCAACGGCCGCGTGTTCGGAACACTCGGACAGAACGACAATGGTTTATATGTAAGTAGCATTGCACTATACGAATTTGATAGGTGGCAGAACAATAGTTCGACCGAGGAGGTACCACCACCGCCCTCACAATCCATCGTCAAGCAATTCTCAAGTTTCAGTTTGGGAGGCGTGGTCGTCGCGTACACTTACAAGCGAGGTGACCATCATAGTCATCAGGAATAGTAACGCATGTATATACAATCTCAGATAGGACTTCAGTCCTGTTTGAAGTTTGGTAGGTGGTAGAACTATAGTTCATCCAGGTCTTACTACGTCCGCCTTCATAATTTGTCGGGAAGCAATTTATGTGTTCCGGTTGGAGAGGTGCGACGCTAGTTCCAAAATTTGCAGTCGAAGTTTAAAATTTCTGCAGCCATAAATTTTGCTATTCTCACTAGGGTCGAGGCGGCTATGAGCACCAGTTCTTCGACGACAGCCGCGGGAAGTTGAACGGCCAAGTCCACGGGACCCGCGTGCTTGGACCATACGGCGATTCCTCCCACCTCGGCGGCGGGTTGAAATGGCAGAACCCCAATGCGGCTGCTTCTCTTGATGTCAGCAAGATGATCCATGGACCTAGTTCTGTGAGTACTTCATCCATATACTTTTTCAAATAAGACACTCAAGTGTAAGTAAACATACTAGGTGGCAAAACGTTCTTCCGGGGAAGTACCACCGCCGCCCTCATAATCCGTCGTGAAATAGTTTTTGTGTTTCGGTTGGAGACGTGCGGTCGTAGGGCACACTTATAGTGGGGCGATCATCTCAGTTCTCAGGAGTAGTAACGCATCTACGTACGAAATCAGATACAATTTCGGTTTGTTTGCGGTTAGTGTGCCTGCCACTTAACTTTAGTTAGCCTGCATGCTGTTTGCTACTCTTCAATCATAAAAAAATCGGTTTTGCGAAAACCCATAAACTCAACGGATTATGAGTGGGGGGTGGAACCTCCCCGATCGAATGATAGTTCTACCACTATCAAAATTAAAATTTGATACTATTAACTATATGTTACAGTACCAAGCCGCTGCCGGCGGTCGATGGCCAGTGGGCAAGAATGGCGACTTCTCCCTTCAGGGCACCTACGGGCAAGTGTCCGGGATGCGACCCCAGTACGGGGCGCTGGGTAACTTCAACTACCGTTGGTGATTGACTGCGAGATGTGTTGTGAAGATGTGCCAAATATTGTATTATTTATTTTAATTTGTACTGTATTTGTTTTAATTACACATTTATGTAATTTTTGTAAATAAATATGTTTCTTAATATATCTGGACTTTTGTATTTCAATCGACGATGATAAATATTGAACAGAAATTATTAATTATCAACGCATTAATGCTCCAATGCTGGCCATGGGTCCCTCGCAGAAAGAGAAAGGTTAACCCATAGTCCACCACGCTGACCAAATGCGGATTGGTAGACTTCACACACGTTCAAGAACTTAACAAAGAACTCTCAGATATGTATTATTCCTTACGATGTCTTTCTTCACCGTTAAAGCAAGAGATAATTAATTTTTAATACGCACATAACTTTGAAAATTCAGAGGTGCGTACTGGATTCGAATCCCAGACGCCCAGCGTGGGAAGCCGTAACCTTAACCACTAGGCTATCACTGCTTATACATGCATTTATACACTGAATATAGAAACTCAAATAATTCTTTAACAATAAGCACAATAGCTCATACAAATTGCCGCCGACAAAGTTTTTTGGTGAAGTTATTAAATTTATTAGTGGGAGACGTCTTGTGAAATTGCTGCTAATTGCTGCCGCCTAGAACTGAAACCTATTAGCATGAGGTCGAATCAAATTGTCGAACTAAGGGTACGGTGGTAGTACAAACTATCTTTATAGGGGATGGAACAAAAGAACTTTAGAAATATTTTCGCTTATAGATCATTCTACAACTCATTGCACCGTAGACGAGAGGGACTTCCTATCCTTGTCTAACCTCTCATACGGGGGTATGCACCACGGTACTTTTTTCTGTTTGAAGAGCAAACCAGCGAATAGACCACCTGATGTTAACTGGTCACTGCAGCTCATGGACAGTCATATCTAGCCTCAATATAACTTAAGTTTTATATGAGATTTTACATAGATGCGTCACTACTTCTGAGGACTAAGATGGTCGTCACGCTGTGTGTGCCCAGCAACTGCATCTCTCCAACGGCGGCTTTCACGGCGGATTATGAGGGTGGCAGTGGAACTCCCCGGATGAACTATAGTTCTTCCACCTATCTAATCACTGCACCACGCTGAGGGAGAAAGGGGTGTGGGGATTATCGGGTCTTTAGGGTTCCCTCTTTGCCCGGATTGCTTCCTTGCCTCTAGAAGATACCATTTGGTGATTGCTAATATTTATACAGAATATCATAATATTAATTATAATATATGCATATTTAATGCAGTGATAGCCTAGACGTTAAGATTCGAGATTCTCACGCTGGGTGTCCGGGGTTTGAATCTCGGACCCACCTCTGATTTTTCGAAGTTATGTGCGTATTAGAAATTAATTATCACTTGTTTTAACGGTGAAGGAAAACTTCACGAGGAAACCTGCATATCTGAGAGTTCTTTGTAAAGTTCTTGAAGGTGTGTGAAGTCTACCAATCCGCACTTGGCCAGCGTGGTGGTCTCTCGCTCAACCTATCTCATTCTAAGAGAGACCCGTGGCCAGCAGTGGGACATTAATGGTTTGATGATGATGATGCTGAATTAAAATATATAATGCGAAAACGCGGCCATACCCATTGTTTAGTGGATGGTTAGGTGTCTATCGGCCATGTAATTGAACTTTTTAAAACTATTCTGTCTCTAAAGCTGGATTATTTGCGCAGAAGTACTGAGATTTAAGTACAGAGATGATAATAATAGACCAAAACATCGCCTTCTCTGATAGAATTTGAGTTCCTTTATGTGCTGGCTACAAATATTTGACCACTATTTTTATTTGGTAAAAAAAAAAAATATTTGTTGTGGGTATGTACAGCGTATAGTCG
Organism: Phareas burnsi; assembly: GCA_018249415.1. Lineage (NCBI taxonomy): Eukaryota > Metazoa > Arthropoda > Insecta > Lepidoptera > Hesperiidae > Phareas > Phareas burnsi. Next base: position 5,321 of record DWKL01003875.1, read on the forward strand.
AATGGATAGACAATCATAGACAAGAAAAGTAGAAAAAAATACCCATCAACTGTTGGCGGAAAATCAATAAATCCAATCAAGGTAGCGCAGTGGCAGTTGTATAGCTTTAGTTATAGGTAGCGTTTTGGGCCTTTTTCTAAACATCGACATTGTTTCCTGCAGTATCTAGTGGAGTCTCTACCAAATTTGAAGGTATATAATATAGATATAAATTACGTGTTTTTTAAAACTATACTTCAACCTGGGTGGTACCACCGCCCCCCTCATAATCTGTATAAGATTGCAGGTTTTTTGCCTTTTTCTTTATACCTAAACCAAGTGACGGGCCACCTGATGGTAAATGAACGCGTAATGGCATTTGCAACACCAGAGGCGTCGCCAATGCATCACCTGCCTAAACTTCAGCAAACTACCTTCCGATAGTATGGCACTCTCCCTACGGCACTGTGGAACCTGGTGAGCGGGAACAGGCCTCCTCTGTGCCTTTAACTGCCCACGGATTATTGGGGTTCCATACCCGGATATCCTATTTGTTCAGGCATATGATGTCTTTGAGAATATGTTTGGATATACCCATGGATAATTAATATTTTCTTATAATAATATTAATGAAAATATTTTAATATAATGACAAAACATTAATTAGGTATAGCGTGCCTTGATACTGTTTGGCGGGTGATGTTTAAGCCACAAAATGCCTCTCAAATGCGACAAGTGTATGTTATAGTGTAACCCCATCCCTACTACTCTAGCATGACCACTCGGAACTACTTGAAACTTTGATTAATCGACCGTCAAACAAAATTGGACTCTTTGTATTAGAGATCAAAGTCCTAACTCAATTGGCAGATCCGGGGTCAATCGTTTGAAAATTGGAGTAATGGCTTATTTCATTACGGAAACTTTCGTTTCAGTTTTATAAGTGATTGGTTGTAAATATTCTGTCATTGAACGTATTGACTACCCTTTTTATGTACCACTGCTGGGAGCGAGTTCGTTCCCACAACTGGGGAAGACCTAAAGCATACATAAAATCCACATTGGAGCAGCGTGGTGGAGTATGCTCTAGTACGTGCGCGCATACCTGCCCCCTTCGTATGGAACGCATTACCACAGGGTCTAACACTCAAAGGATTCCGGGTTCGATTCCCGGCCCAGTAGACATTAAATACAATAAGTTTTCTGTTCTGGGTCTGGGTGTTTGTGTACTTGTCTTTGTAAATGTTATACCATCAACACAAGACACTATTGGGTTATGGTACTATGATATAGAAAGCGTCATAAAATACTACTGAATACAAATATCGAATCGTTAGCAGTGAAACTCTGCCCTTCCCGCTTGCACTAGCACTCAAGCCCAAAACTCTGATTGGTCAAAGGAAATTGGACTGTTTGCGTTAGACATCAAAGTCCAAACTAGGTCGCCAGCGCCGAGGTCGATCGCTTGTAAATTGGAGTAACATCGCTTGTAGCAATTAAGATTGCATGTCACTCCTCTAAATTTAGTTTAAGTCTGCCTCCAATTTATCGCTCCGTTTGTGCCCGTGATGGCCGACTCCTATGGACATATGTCTATATGCTAAATGTTAGTGAGATTAGTTTAATGTGTTCCTTTAAAGGTATTTTGCATATCCATAGTTGATTTTTGTTTTATTTTTTATATGTGACAGGATTACCAAAGCATTGTAATAAAAACGCACAAACGTTAATAGTAAATATAATTGAGGTGGTAGAATTATAGTTCAGCCGGGGAAGCATCACCGCCGCCATCATAATCGGCCGTGAAGCAGTTTTTACCGGGCACACTTACAGCGGGGCGACCATCTTAGTCCTCAGGAGTAGTCACGCATCTATATACAACCTCAGACAGGATTTCAGTTTTGTTTGCGGTTAAACGTAGGTGACCATGGGCTGCAGAGACCACATCAGGTGGCTTGCACGCTCGTTTGCTACTCTTCGAACATAAAAGAAAAGTCTTCGAACATAAAAGAATAGCAAAAAAAAATTATACATCCATTAATGATCCAATTATCATAGATCCAAAAATTAATAAATTTTTGAAACTAATGTTCTTTTTAAATATATACCTACCACATAATCACACCAGTCCCAGTCCGGGGTAGACTGATAGAGAATGCCATTAGGAATTAAACAAAGATGGCGGTAGATTTATGTCGATGCTGCGCTTATAACAATTTATAACGTCTGCCTTTTTATGTTAAAGAGTAGCAAACGAGCCAGCAAGCCTGATGGTAAGTGGTCACTATAGCCCATGGACACCTAACCGCGAACAGACTGAAGTCCTATCTGAGGTCGTATGTAGATGCGGTATTAATCCTGAGGACTAAAATGGTTGGCTTGTCGGTAGTAACCTACACATCTTGACAGTTTTCTGTAAAGTTCTCAAAGGTGTATGAAGTCTACCAAATCGTACTTGGCTAGCATGGTGCACTATGGCCTAAGCGTTGCCATTCTGAGTGGAGACCCGTGTCCAGTAGTGGAACAGTAAAGGGTTTATGATGCTTACAGATGGTCTTACAACTTGTAAACTTAATATAACTTTCCCAATATATAATCGGTAGCTAGATTCTTGAAACTTGGCGGGCCTAAGTTATTAGGTCAATGCAATAAGCGAGGGTTCAAACCTGTTGTGATCAAAATTGATTGAAGGTCTATTTGGACTTTACTCTATTATATTTAACTCTGTCAAAGTTGTCCTAATAAAATGAGGGACAATTTGTTTTATGTTATGGAAGAAGCAAATGAACATTCAGCCCATCTGATGACAAACAAACAAACGCTTGTTACACTCATAGCCCGACAATAGGATTCCCTGTGTCCTGATTACCATGGACACATACAACACGAGTGCACAAACACCCAGACCCAGAACAAGAATTTAAATACATCATTTAAAAGCCTGGCCGGGAATTGAACTCGGAACCCTCTGCGTGTCGGTATGGCAACCGTCGTCAGTGGTCACTGTTGTCCATGGACATCTTTAATCGACGAAAAGGATTGGAGCTGTTGAAAAATATGTTGTTGCCTGTTTTTATGGCGATTATTGTTTTTCCTATTTTGACGTACAAAATGACGACTGACGATACTTACAGAGACAAAGGAAAAAGTCTTTTTTAAAACTAAACCTGACGTTAAGGCGATTACCATCGCCTATGGACTCTTGCATCACCAGAAGAGTCGCCATTGTATTGTTGGCTTTGAGAAAAAACTCCTCATTTAAAAACCACGCAAAGTAAAGGATGCCAATGAAAATGTTAAACGCGCAAGGTAGATAAATACCAACCCACTTAATTAGAACCTAGTTCCATTAAAATCTTATTCGATTACATGGGAACTGTAATTCCCCGTACCTGCGCCGCCAATTAAGACGAGCCCGCCGACTGGGCGCAGTAGGGTTGCCACTAAATATGCTTTTAGTTGGACTAACAGGAAATTACACAAAAATCTCAATATGTTGAATTAACATACAATGAGTGTCTAAAACTTTACAATGACCTATAATTGATCAAAAACCTCAAGAATTCTATAAAAAAGTGTATAAAAGTCTAGAATTACCCATAATTTTTCGCTCTACATCTCATTTCGATGTCTGTCACTTGGTAGTCTTAACCCATACCGTTTCTTCCCCGTAGCAAAAGCATCTTGCAAAGCGGTGGTAATAATTATACTCCCCAAATTATTGTTACGAGTAATCCTTCCGGTAGCCACAAAAATACAAGTAAATCGAAAAACGTTGAAAGTTATTAATCGATTTATGGGTGGAGAGGTGTGGTTGCCGGGTATACTTACAAGCTAGGCAACCATTTTAGTCCTCAGGAATAAAAACGCACCTGGTTACGTCCTCAGACAAGGCTTCAGTTCTGTTTGAGTTGGATGTGGATTTGAGTGTCCATGGGCTGCAGTAACCATTAACAACAGGTTCCCTACACATTCATTTCTATGTCCTTTATATTCTAAAGTTGGGAGGACCCATGTTTAGTAATTATAATAGTAATAAATGTACATATAATAATCCGCCCTCATAACCTGCCGTGAAGTAATACTTTCGGTTGGAGAGGTGTAGTTGCCGGGTATACTCACAAGCGAGGCAACTATCTTAGTCTTCAGGAATAATAATGTATAATGTATCTAGATACATCCTCAGACAAGGCTTCAGTTCGAGGTGGATGTGGATGTCCTTGAGCTGTAGTGACCACATAACAATATGTTTCCTGCGCACTCGTTTGCTACTCTTCAAACATGAAAAAAAATACATTTTATAATTGAAATAGTTTCATGTTCGGGAATTCCAGACGCATAGTCACCCTAATGATTCGGCTCAGCTCTAAACTAGCGTAGTTGCCCGATATTAATTAAGGATGATGATCAATTTATTATTTCCTCGATAATTGTGTGCTATCTCATAGGATTTGACAAAAACTATATTTTTTAAATTGCATTGAATTTAAAACTGTTGGATTTCTGGCGCTCTATAGATACAGTACAATACAATACAAATATTTTTTAATTGTACACCAAAATCAGGATGTTACGTTAAATGTAAAATATTTATAAGACGATGTAACAAAAGGCGTCCTTATCGCTGCTAGCGATCTCTACCAGACAACCTTAGGGTAAAGAGAAACATTAGAAAAGAAAGAGGGAAAGATGATATCTGTATAAATTTATAAAAATGTCGAGTTATAGGATTGATTTCGTAATAATAAATAGACAACTCTAAAATATGCATATTTCCTCACGATCTTTCCCTTCATCGTGAAACCAAGTGATAAATAACTCTGAAGATGGTCTCAAGATGGTCGATGGTCGCTCGACTTTCAGCGATAATGGAGATGGGAGATATTATGTATACTTTTAAAAGTCATAGGTCATCGGGAATTTGTGCAGATCTCCAGTTGAAAGAGTAAATTCGTGTCACTTGACTGTATTCTGGGCTAGCCTTTGGCATCGTTTTGACATGAATAAAGCATTTTTGATTTGATTTTTGATTTTTTGATTTGATTTGATCGTAAAAGATCTGCATCGAATTGATATGTGCCTATTTTTGTTTGTAGAAATCATACCATTAGTCACCACATGATTGCCATTAACGATCACACCATACAGTTATAACCAGATTGGTTGGTGGATGGTTTGACTCCGGAGACATCACCACAGCCATCTTCTGCCTTATAGTGTTACACGCAGCTGTGTTTTGGTTAGTGGGGTGTGGTAATGAAGACGTTTTCATGAACGTTCCAATTTTTTTATGTGCGAAGTAGCAAACGAAAGGACAGGCCACCTGATGTTGAGTGGCCACTGCAACCCAGAGACATTCGCATCTAATCTCAAATAGGACTGAAGCGCTATCTGATTACGTACATAGATGCGACAGTGTTCCCGAAGACTGAGATGGTCAGCACGCTTGTAAAAGTACCCGCCTGCTCCTTTGTTATTTTTAACATGAAAAAATAAACAAATGAAATAACAAACATACATACTTACGTGGATATCTATTTATTTACTTTGTATGTACCTTACAGTAATAGGATGTACAAGTGATAGCTTAATACCTAATGCCGGCCAACCCTGGGAATGGTGGGAATAAATGGTAGGTGTAAATTTACATACACTTACATAAATATAAAGACTCTCTCTTTGTTTAAAAAAGAGTCTAATCTTTTTTTAATGCACGTATATGTATTATAAATATTTATAACTTGATTTCTGTGCACGCTAAATTTGTTTTTTATATGATGTGCGTTCCGATCCCAGAGCTGC
>DWKL01003876.1:0-11100 GCA_018249415.1 Phareas burnsi
GTAGGGTATGAGAGGTTAGGCAGGGCCGGACGCACCACTTTCGATTCGATTCGATTCGGGATAATCCTTCCTGGTTCAATTCCGGAGGCGCCACCGTACACCTATTTCTATCTTATGATAGCCGTGTTCCAATTTGAGAGGTGCGGTGAAGAAGAGGTACTGATACGTGGAATTTCAACTCCCTACTTAGAGGTAGTAATGCACCTGTTGTTGACCTCGGATAGGACTGCAATCCACTGTGGAGTTGCTCACAAACATGCCATTTATGGAGGAGCGGTGCGTACCGCATGGCGTACTGGTGGAACTGCCAGCACTGGTGCTCGGTGGCGGCGGCGGGCGCGGCGGGCGCGCGCGGCAGCCGGGCCAGCGCGCCGCGCAGCCACTCCGCGCCGTGCGCGCGCTGCCACGCCACCAGCTCCACCATCACCTCCGCCACCTGTGCGAACCCTCACATCATCACATCGCTCATTCGATCGAACACTGAGGTAGTTCCCAAAAAGCCGAAATCAACATATTGATGTCCACTTTCGTCATAAAGTCGCGTTGTGGAAAGATCTGTCTATATGGAAAATGTCGGAATAATTCTTACAGTAAAGGTATTAACTGATCGTAGAGCATATTAGAGCCGGATATAATATCAATTTTGTCTTTGTAAACGCCGAGGGTTTTCAATTTATTCGCCCACTTCAAAATATGGAAGCCAAGAATTACGTTACCAAATAATTTATATTTAATACAACTTGTAAAACTGATTCATTGACAAACAGCTTTGCACAGTGAATCTATAAGCATGAACCTGTGTCGAGGATCTCTTCATATAACACAGGCGAGCGCCAAGCAAGGATTCTTGAAAATTTATCCTCTAATTAAATTATACATGAATAACTCAGTAACAAAGATTGAAATGATAATGTATATATATTAATCAGCTCAATATTATTCTGGGCCCGTCAAATATTCACTAACTTCTACCTAATAATAACCACTTTAATGTTAGATTTGAATAATGCGTTTTTAATGCATCGATTAATAAATCAATATTTGCTTTGGATCATTATAATAATATTGATTAAAAAATGTTTACTGCAATTCCCTTCGTATCGCTGATGTCACACAAACGTAGTTAAAAAAAGTTAGGCCAAACACGGTATATCATAACAAAGATAATATATAAAAAGCAGTGACCTCAGAGAGCATGTAGGAGTGCAGGTGCAGCACGGAGGCCTCCAGCAGCGCGAAGGTCAGCTCCTCGCCGTACGTCGATATCGTGGAGTTCGCGAGCGCTGCGACAAGCGAGGTCGATAATGCGTTGAGCTTGTAATGTGATCGTTTAAATACAATGAGATTATATTTGCTTGCTTTAAAAAAATGTTTAAAGGAAAAAACGATGTTCCACTGAGACAGCTTGCAATACACATCTGTGCAGCTGAGGCTGAAAATCATAGAATGTAAAGACCATAAAGGATGAAGGAAGGCACCGCGAGGAGGAGCCACACGCCTGAGCGTTCTTTATAAATTGCCCAAAACCATGTAGTCTACCGATCCGCGCACTAGTGTGCACTAATCGTTTGCGCTCGGCGAGCAGGCGCGAGCCCAGCGCTGGGGCCGCGGCGTACCCACCGGCCACCTGGTCCTTCCCGGCGCGCGCGTCTGCGGCGCGCAGCAGGTCGGCCAGGAACTTCATGAGCGAGGAGTTGGCCTCGCGGTGGTCCAGCGCCGCCGCGCGCGCCGCGCACTGCAGCACGTCGGGCAGCGCGCCCGACGACAGGAACTCCAGCGGCAGCCGCTGCAGGTACCTGCCGCGACACACACCACTTATTATTGAGTAGTAACGGCTGAGTCGGGGCCTATCAGTGGAATATTTTTAAGGTGAATTCGAATAGGTCAGTAGTTTATACGTCAACTGTTTATATGTGTGTGTGTGTGCGTGTGCGTGTGTGTGTGTAGACATCCGTAATCGCCAATAAATAGAAATAAGTTTTACTCGAGGTCGACTAGGATACTTCGCTATCCCTCAGAATTAAATTAGAACGCCTCTAGTAAATGCTCTCCTTTACGACACTTCAAACCAAAACACAATAGCATCTAATACTGTACTGCATTAAGAAATAAATAGCGGTGCTGCTCTCAGGGGCGGCCCACGGCGCCGCACGGGAGGCCCCGGCGCGGCCCGTGCGGCGCAGCCGTAAATGTACCGGTCTGACACGCAGAGGGGCCCCAACATGATGCTACGCCGAGCAGACATTTCAATAATGAATTCAAATTCCTGTTATGACCTTGTGCGGTTGCGGACTTGTCATTGTGTGTTCTTAGGAAGCTGCGATGTGGGGAGTTCTAGTGTAGGGCTGCGAGTGCAGGCTCGACCGGAGGCGGCGCTCACCGGATGCAGAGGCGGAAGAGGTCGTCGACGGTGTCGGGGTTGTCGCGCAGGCCGGAGGGCTCGGCCAGCAGCGCCAGCGCGCGCGGCAGCAGCGCGTGCAGCAGGTGCGTGAGCGCGGCGGGCGCGTGCGGCGCGCCGCCCAGCGCGTCCGCGAACACGGCGGCCAGGTACAGCACGCAGGGGTGTGGGCGGCGCGCGTACAGCGCGGGGAAGGCGCGCACGAAGGCGGGCAGCAGCTCGGCCGCCGCGCGCCCCGCCGCGCGCACCGCGAACCGCACCGTGCGGCACGCGCGCTCCATCACGCGCCCGTCCATTATGTACCTGCACGCGATCGCTGCACGTGAGCACAGTGCGCCCCACCGACCGCACCTGGCCTCGAACGGGACTGAAGTCCCAAAGTTACGCATGGATGCGTCACTACTTCTAAAAATTGAGACGGTCGCCTCGCTGTAAGTTAACTCGACAACCGCACCTCTCCAACCGAAACACGAGAATTGCTTCACGGCGGATTGTGAGGGCGGCGGGGGCACCTCCCCGGACGACCTACAGCTCTGTGTGAGCACGGTCGTGCCTATGTATGTAGGCACGCAGCGTGGTGCGTCCGATCTGACACTGAGTACCGATTGGTGTCCGTCGACATCTAGCCTCAACCAATAATAGATTTGGTACTCCACCTGAGTTCACTGATTCCTGCACTGACCCCTGGAGATTCAGTCGGAACGCTTCCTTCCTACCGGGACACGGCAATATTTAACACTGCCGTTATAGAGCAGATGTAGGTGTGGCGGCGGCGGCGCCGGGATCGAAGCGGCGATAGGCGACAGTAAAACGGCACCAACTTGTCCATGATGTCGTTGATGACGGGCCAGGAGTCCTTGAAGGCGAGCATGCAGGGGTGCGCGCGCTCGGCGGGCGCGGCGGGCGCGTCCACGTCGCGGAACAGCGCGGCCAGGCGGTCCAGCCACACGGCCGGGTCCGAGCTGGAGCCGCGCTGCAGCTCGCGCTCGCCCTGCAGCAGCGCCGACAGCCCCGCCAGCTGGATGGCGGCCGCCTCGCGCATCGCCACCTCCAGCTGCACGTGACGGACGAGATATAGTCTGCATCTTTTTTACTCGAAAGCGACTGCAGGGCGGCCCGCGCTCGAACCGTTCGAATTGAAATAGATGAACCAAAAAGCTGCCACGGGCGCATCGCGGCGCGCACCGGGAAAGATTCCGTGGCCGTAATGAACGGGCAAGATTCAAATTATTTAGAATAAAATATTTAAGCGGAATCGCGTACAATCATAAATTCCCCGTATCTTCAAAACTACATTCTATCTTGTGCAAATTAATTTCCGTCGAAATTGTTTCTTAAGTTGTTGTACTTTCCACAGCTTGTTCAGAGTTATGCGCTCTGTTGCTGCACGGCTGAAGGGGCGGGCGCACGTGCCTCGCTGTTCACCTTAATAAACTATCATTCAAATAAATCTATATTATTTTTGACGATTCCTTCCGCACATGTTCCTGCAGTAGAATTTATTTTTCAACCCTCAGTTGCATGTATGGGAAGCCAAGCCACCGACATTTTTTTTCGTAATTTTACTACCTCATCGTATAGCGGTTCATAGAGTGTGCCTACGTTAGGAAATTCGTCTATATCAGACGTTCTCAGACTTTTTTCTCATAGACCACTTTCAGAACGCAGCTGGTCCCGGAGCACCCCCTGCAGCCACATTTCTACCATATTCCCAAAATTCGACAAAAAATGTGAAGATTAGATCTAGTTTTAACAAGTAACAGTCGCTGAGCTTCTTGAAATATTATCTGCCTACCCATAGGTAGGTGAAGTCAAGCCCACATTTTAGTTCTTCACTATCGAAAGCAGAAAAAATTTCGTGGACCCCAATTTTTTGTCACGCCAACGTAGACCCCGTTCAGTCTCTCGTGGACCCCTGGGGGTCCACCTGGACCACTTTGGGAACTAAGGGTCTATATAGCGTCAGTAATCTCCGCTTTAAATGGTCGTGACAGTCGCTTTCGTCCACGGAGCCATAACAAGGCACGGTAAGTAGATATGGCGGGGACCTGGTCGTGCGGCAGGCGGCCGAGCGCGGCGGCCAGCGCGCGCACCAGCGTGGCGGCGGCGTGGGGCGGCAGGCGCAGCGAGTCCGCCAGCCGCGCCGCCTGCAGCAGCGCCGCCGCGTGCGCCGCCGCCTGCGACCGGCACGCCGCGCAGATATTCTGCGACACACACCACACCGTTACATCTCGAGAATTAAATACTTCTTTGACGGGATTATAAATATATAGAAAGGTCATTGAACCTGTTGCTCGCGTGACAGTATACGTGCGCGTGTTCTAATTCTACTCTTATGCATTTCACGCCTAAAAAATAATTACAAGACATATATCTTCAGAATTCAGAAGTACTAGAAGTATTGTAGGCACACACACACGCAAATTTTATTGGTAAATTTTAGTTTCATAAACATTTATATAGATGGTAGAACTATATCCAGGGAGGAACCACCGCGTCCCTCACAATCCGCCGTAACGCAATTATTGTGTTTCGCTTGGAGAGGCGTCGTCGTCGGGTACGTTTATAGTTAAATCGTCGCAGTCCTCAGGAGCAGTGACACATCTACGTATAACCTCAGACACAATCCTATTTGAGGTGATGTCGATGAGTGAGTCGATGGGCTGCAGTGTCCACTTAATATCAAGTGGCTTGCACGCTCGTTAGCTACTCTTTTCACATATAAAAAAAAAAACTTTTTTAGTCCACATTTGAAACTAGCGGTTCTTTAAAATTCGGAGCTCTATAATTATATGAACGACTACAGAAATGACATGTATATTTTAATGATAACTAGTTTATAAATCAAATGGTACGGTGTTAGAGGGGGGGGGGTGGTCACCTGCAGCGCGGCGGCGGCGGCGGGCGCCAGCGCGGCGTCGGGCAGCGCGCGCAGCAGCACCTGCAGCGCGGGCGGCAGCCACTCGGCGTGCCGCTGCATCCAGTCGCCCAGCTCGCCCAGCACCAGGATGCACGTCTTGCGCACGGCGGGGTGCGCGCTCTCCTCCGGCATGGACAGGATCGCCTCCACCACCTTCGGCACGTATTCGTACTCCTCGCTGCAACGTCACCGAGCGCCAGCGCTGTCACTACCCACCGGCCGCGGCCCCGCGGCTTGGACCGATACGCTTCGCCTTTACTACTACTTTACGATAAATATTTAAATGTCATAATAGCCTGAACGAACGGACCGCTAACAGCTGTAACCTAACCCCGCACATTTTGGATTTTCGAACAAATATTGTATTATTTCGATTTTTTTTCTTTGTCTCCTTTTTTTTTAAATCCCTCCAATAGTACGTCTATTACTATCTCCGGCTGTGGGGTCGCGGTGAGCGCCGGTCAGCGCCGGTGAGCGCAGCAGGCCCAGAGGACACTTCACCGTGTTTATCCAATGTAGATCAGTGGAGATACAGGTTTGTGGCCAACGCCTGTTGGATATTTTCAAGCTGCCCACAAAGCCATCGACAATGTTTGACGACTCCTATCCAACAATAACAACTGGCACCAACAGCTTAATGTGCCCTGCAAAGCATGGAAACACTCATAAAATTTAACCATTAGTGGTTGTTTGATATTGTTTAACAGTGTGGATCGGTTATAATCCCCACAAATTAAGTTTCCTAAATACAATAATAATGGATCATTTTTTTATTACCCTGAATTTGAGAGACTAACAGCTCATTTGCTGCTCCTAATAGCAAAAACTTCCAAAGGTAAATATTAAAAATCATTGAGGACTCACGGCAGTATGTTTTTGGCGACAGCTTGCATGACAAACAGTGCAGCTTCCATCTGCTCCCAAGAAGTCTCGGTCTGCAGAGCTGTAAACATTTGTCGGAACACCGCACTTGACCCCACCATAAAAACTACATCCTTGATCAGCTCCATAACTTTCATGCGAAATTCCTGAAAACAATATTAGATTTCATGTATGCACACGTGCAGATATAAAGTAATAAAACCTTCGTGCTCTGACTGCAGCGGCACGTTTACTACACGGTACTTGCACAGTGGTTCTAATTGGAAAGATCTGGTAAGTGATTTATTAAAAGCATGATACAATAAAATATCTCTGTGCTTAACATTAGGTAAGATTGTCCATAATAATGGACATGATAAATGTACATTATTATAATAAAAAATGCAAGTGTGATGCACTTACGAAAAACTCATCGCCCTCTTCAGGTAGCTGTGTATGGTCCGGTTCACATTGGCAGTGTCTTGCTAGGGCCTCTATAAGCCTTTCTATGTGGGGCTTGAATGCATCTGTCAACGGCTGGTAGTCCCTCTGATATACTTCCTCCGATAGCCTGTACCAGAGGTTAAATGTGATTTCTGCTACCTAAAACATTAAAAACATCATAAATTGGACCAACATCATCTATACAAGTTAAAAAAAGTCTGCCTGCAAGTTTATAAATGACCACAATTTTCTAAGCTTTTTTGCACTTTCCATAATATAAAAATGAGTTGTTTTAACTGTCAGTATGTGTTAATTCAAAAAATAATTGTTGAACTGATCTTAATTAGACTCGAGACATTGTTAGAATTTTGAAGGGGACAATAGATTTTTTTCTTTGTGTGTAAAAATTAAGTCTTGCTTAGGATACACAGTCAGACTCGTATCTTGTTTGGATTCCATTTCCAGAGAATCACACTAAAATTTAAAACTACTTACTTCATAATCATGATGTCCTACACACACTAATGCTAATTCTAGGGACCGCATTGCAAAATGCACATTCCCATTTGCCGTGCACATAATAATTTTTTCCAAAAAAGTTTCAGCTAGCTCTGTAAATACCCGTGCATAGTTGGCAGCTTTCTCTTCCTCCTCGTGAGCCACCGCCATGTGATAGCTCTCTTCCAAAGATGATATACTATCAAATAATAATCTCTCTACTTCATCATTATTGTTATTATCTTCTAAGCAGTGCAGTATTGCACATATACAGTCTGAAGCTGCATCGTGCAGAATGTTAATAGAATTGTGATCTCTTAAAATTTGTAAACTAAAACCTATAACAGCATTTTGTGGAACCTCCTGTATATTCATTGCTTTAACTTGTATCCATGAGGTCATACACTTAACTATCTTCAATGCTATATCGGAATTTTGTGAGCTGTTGAGACTCTCCTTCAGAAATAAGGTAACTACTTGGGAATTTGCTCGTAATTCTGCTTTTATGTCTTCCCTTCGATTCTCGCCCAGTTTTAAGTTTGATGAGTCGATCTCTTGAGGTAGCACAGTTAATATTTCCAGTAAGGCAAAGTCATTTTTATTGGAGAAAAGTTTTATGAGGTCACTGACACAGTTATGCCATGAAGGCATTTGGAGAGCCAGGTCGGCCAGCGCTAAGCATAGTTGCGTTAGAATTGCAGCATTCGTGTTCGTGCAACTGACTTCTAAATGTGAAACTAAGGAGTCCCGAAGGGAGACAATTGCCTCTGGAGGCAGCTCCGACAAATTATGCTGAACTTTCGATCGCATCGTCTGCGCGGCGAAGTAACAAGACGTAACGTCTTTTTTCTGCTGCAGTAGCTGATCTGCAACCTTCCATGAGTGTATCTGCAAAAATAACACGCATGTTTATTCCGGCATTTAGGTCAGCACTATTTTTGAGATAAATACACTATGCACATTCTACTGTGGTAAATATTAAATTAACATTCAATACTTACAGATTTTTGGACATCCCCTAACCAAATGGAAGCCTTTTCTTTTTCCGTTCCGTTGGGGTTGTTGTACAAGGCACTGATGGCCTGGTGAACAGTGTCCATTGACGGGGCCTCCATTATGTATCGCCACTGATTAAAATATGATTTTAAAAGTTCACCTTCAAAATACTATAAACATTTACTAACATATTAAATCTTATAATTAAAAAATTGAAAGCATGAACACGATAAATGGCAACGTCAAACAACGAACGAACGAAAAACGACTCGTTTCTCGTTTGTATTCCATTTCCACATTTGACAATACAGAATACAGATTAAATAAAGCATATTATTTTACTATTACAATATCATGCATTATGTTTACTTGGCCATTACTAAACAATTAAAACATATATCTTTGATTTCTTAAACAAAGAAAGCTTCAGTAACTTCAATTTTTCTTACTATTTATTTGTAATAAAGTCTATGTAGAGTAATATAATTAAATATTTCTGTGTACTAATTGTTGTTTCCGAACGAGATGTTAAATGTCAGTCTTTTTACCACGAAATTGACGAATAGTCTGTGATTTGTAAAGTTTTAATAGTTTTAAACCTAGGAAGTGTCAAACGTAGAACTGTCAAATCAAAGAAAAAAAACCTATTTATTTTATCAAGCAGTCGTCAATTACAAATGTTTCTCACGACCTCGTCATTTATCCGCGGTGTTTCTGCATTCACAAAGCAGACGTACACGAGAGCGGTGCATACGACGCAAGTAATTATGGCGCCCGTAAAGGTATCTATCGTTGGTATGTTAATGTTTTTTTAGTTGATATTACGTAACTACCGGCTAATTTCATTTCTAAACTTTTAGGTTGGTGATAAATTGCCCGTGGCGGACTTGTTCGAAGATTCGCCCGCAAATAAGGTGAACATTTGCGAATTGACTGCGGGGAAGAAAGTTGTGCTGTTCGCAGTACCCGGAGCGTTCACTCCGGGATGCTCGAAGACGCATTTGCCGGGCTACGTACAGAATGCGGACAAGATGAAGGGCGAGGGAGTCGCAGAGATCGTCTGCATCTCCGTTAACGATCCCTATGTGATGGCAGCATGGGGAACTCAGCACAACACTAAGGGAAAGGTAATTTTCTAAGATTTTGAGTAGATCCAGGCAGCAACAACTACATAATATGCAGTCTTATCTAAACTTAATTTTCTTTGTTGTTAACTAAGCAATTATTAAACACTACAATAAACATATTGTTTTATAACTAACATGCAATAATTAGGTAAACACATTCTAAATTAAGTCCTCTTTTGGTATCTCAAATCCAAAACAATCCAGAATAATAGCAAATACCTGTTACAATATAATATTGTAATAGGTATTTGCTATTATCAGTTATAATAATAAATAACACTGATTATGATGTTAAAAGTAACCCCTCTACATAGTTTCAAGGTTAGTAACTAAGCACGCACTTATCGTTTGACCTTCAACCTCACACTCACTTATAAATAGTTAATTTACTTGCCTATACATATTCAATTTGTTTTATGTTAGTTCAAATAACATGTATTGAATACAGTGCTTTTTGTCATGCTATTTGAAAGTACATTAGAATGTCACCTTGCTCAAGTGTTCTGATAGATTTTTATTATATTGTATTATAGATGCATGCAATTTTGTATGCCTATTTGCCTAAACTAAATTGGCTATAGAAATCTTCTACGTATGCATCACATGCATTAAGATAAATTGAGATAGGATAGAACAGATTCTATATTTAACACCAGATTAATTAAAAGTTATTACAATTTAACTTCTATTGATAAAATGAAAAACAAAACAATACAATAATCAATTATTGTATACTGATATTATCTGCACTATTGTGATTTTCTGCAAAAAATTATGTGGATGATCAGATTCATCTTAATTTCAGGTTCGAATGCTAGCAGATCCTAGTGGAAACTTCATCAAGGCTTTAGATCTGGGTACCAACTTGCCGCCACTAGGTGGTTTCCGCTCCAAGAGGTTCTCTATGGTTATCAATGATAGCAAAGTCGAGGAGTTGAATGTGGAGCCGGATGGCACTGGGCTGTCCTGCTCATTGGCTGACAAGATCAAGATCAAGAAGTAATTTCCATTTATAGTTTTAAGATTCCATGTCCTTTAAATTATGTGACACACACCTAGCTTTACACGGGTCTTAGACTATTGAAGCACCCCATGTGATATTCCTAATGAAATAAAAATAATTTTTAAATATCATGGGTTTAATTCAATATTGATAAAGGAAAATAATGCAATGGGTTCAACATTTAATACAAAGCTGACCTTAACAAAGATATGGATATTTTTAGAAAGCTATAGAATTATCCTTGGTTACAGATGTTTATTTATGCAATTGTAATAATTGTAAAACAGTTCGTAAAGGAAGCAAGCCATCTCTACAGAATATTATCGTGCCTTCGCCCCACATATACTTTTATATTGATCACTAATCAATAGATCACAAACTGTATAATTACTTGATACTCAACGAATGGCGACTTTTCTTTCCGATCCCCATTGCTTATCATGTATATGTCGCTCAGCATAATGTAAGTAATAAAATATGTATATCTTTACTGTGAATATAAACATAAAATTTGGCTGTAATTTGAGTAATATTATTACTAATTAATTGTTCTAAATCTCTTGATAGTTTAACAATTGATTTTCCAATTAATCTACCTAAACCTTTATCTTCTAAAAATTCACTTACTCACATAATTGATAAATCACTATCTAAAACAATCATACCAACACTACCAAAAGTTAAAGCTTGTGCATTATTTAATTTTATGATTTCAGCTGTGTTAATATAACGATGACGAATTCATAAACTAAATAGAAAAATATAAAGACAAACAATAATAAAATTACCTAAAACTAAACTTAAAATTACAGTAATAGTGACCACTTGTTCTGCTGTCTCAATATTAACAATA
>DWKL01003877.1:0-11100 GCA_018249415.1 Phareas burnsi
GCAGAGACCTGTGCCCATCAGTGGGACATCAAAAGCAAAAAAAAGTTGGAGCCAAAAAAGACTATTGTACCCACTGTATCAAAGAAACTTGCAACGTCAACGAATCCAAAAGAACGAGCTAATGCAGCGCCCTCTATGAGCGTGGCGCGCGCTTCTGGTCGATTATTCTGAAGCAAATGGCATCGTGCCAACATGAATGTGGCATTCAGCAACCAGGTGCGCTGGTCTGCTATGCGCGCCTCTGTAATTTGATTTTAGAATATAATTTGATTTCGCCAAATTTTACAGAGAAGAATTTATTTAAAAAAATTGGAAACGATATTATTTCATTGTATAGCTACTTGATCAAAATTGTAGACGTTCTATTGAAATTTTAATTCTCAATCTCTCGAAATTGTGTTAATTTAATTTAAATATGCTTTTATACAATATTTCGAAAACACTGTTCATTAAGTTACTTATTTCTTAACACGAATAACTATATACATATGTGTTTCTATATAATAGTCTCTTAGTAATAGTTTTTATATAATTGGGTTTCAAAATTCAATCATCCACTATATTTTGATATACTTTCAAAATTAAAAAAGTAATTACATAGCTTAGGTACGCATATATGTATATACAAAGC
Source organism: Phareas burnsi (assembly GCA_018249415.1). NCBI lineage: Eukaryota > Metazoa > Arthropoda > Insecta > Lepidoptera > Hesperiidae > Phareas > Phareas burnsi. Next base: position 632 of record DWKL01003877.1, read on the forward strand.
TTATCTTAAAATTACCTAAGTTTATTGGCGATTATTCTGAATCGACTGGCACTACGCCAGATGGAACGAGACGGTCGAAGCTTAATACGCTGATTTGAGGAAAACGCCACCATAATTTGATTTCGGAATCGATTTACAATCGCTTCAATGAAATAACCGAAAGTACTAACGTGTCCTTTGAAAGAGGGCAGAGACTGCCCTACGCATGTTTTTACTTAAACTCCGTTGTCACGGGACGTCTGGAGTGATGCCAGAAGAACGAGTTTCAAAGACAAATATGCTGATTTGAGGAAATCACTACTATTCAATTCTGTTTAACCCTGATTGAGTCAATTTCTAAATTTCAGAAGAACATAATATTTTTTCATTTTTATATTAGGTATACTGATATTTTCTAGCTTCACGTTTAAACAAAAATGGTACTTTCAAGCTGGCAGAACCGTATTCTGCCTCAGCAGTGTCAAAGGTTGCTTTGTTTTGGTTTTAAGGGCGTGATAAGGAAAAGACACACACTCAAGGTGTTTTAACTTAGTCCTAAGGAGCAGCAATGTATCCTGGTTTATCTCGGAAAGGACTCCAACTCTACATGAGGTTGATTACAAATGTCCGTGGCTGCAGTGACCATCATGACTGCATGCTCGTTTGCTCCTTTCATGCTATGTAAATGTAAACGTATCTGTGAAGAGCGTTAAATTATACGAATATATGGCCACCGATATATGACGTTAAAGTAGTGTAATATGAAATCCGAGGATGAACAACATCGAATAAAAATTTAAACTCGGACGAAGAAATCGCTCAAGTGCGATGGAAATATATTTTTATAGCATTATATTGTACTGCTGCGTTAGAGAAGCATTTCGAAGCGTAGAATTGAGCTCGGCGAGTTTGTTTAGTCTCCTTGTGTAGACGGAACTTATGATACTAAAGGCTGTTTTGTATTGACCTTTTAGATAATTATTTGCTATAATAAACTTGGAAGGCACAGGAACAGTTGGCGCCGTTTAGGGGAGGGCTATATCCAGCACATAGATGTAGATGTGGTAGAACAATCGTTCGTCTAGGGAAGTACCACCGCCGCCCTCAAAATCCGCCGTAAAGCAGTTGTTGTGTTCCGGTTGGAGAGGTGCGGTTGCCGGGCACACGGGCTGAGGAGTTGACGCATCCATATACAACCACAAACGGAACTTCGATTTTGTTTGAGGTTGGATGTGGTGTTCACGGGCTGCGGTGACCACTTAACATCAGATGGCCTGCTTGCTTGTTGGCTATTTTACAAACTTTACGACTTCAACCATGACTTTTATTTCCAGCTGGACACTGAAAACTGCTTGTATTTCTTTTAAGATACCATACACATCGTTTCCTCTCCAAAAGTTTCTATCACAGACAGAATCTGATTCAGAAGAACAGAGGTTTGTTGTAGAACGCTTCCTGTCTTTATGACGACACTAACTAAGAATGCATGATCGACTTCATGTGGAACCGATGTCCTATTTTTGATTGGTTACAGTCGTTTAAAGTGCTACTATTCACTCAAATTCAAATGGCTGCAACCTCATTCCGCCTCCAGTACATATCTGGACGAAAAATAGAAAAATTACTAATGCCTACATTTTAGCAGCATTAATCTCACCAGACTGGCATTTCGTAGCGTAAAACCTAGCTCTGTGGGCTTGTTTTGTTTCAGCGTGTAGTCGGGATAATTCGTGCAGCACGTAGCAGCGTTCGGATGCGCGGCCGCTTATCGATAGTGCCCGCTCCAGAGTTCGTAAACGACGCCTGGGAAAATATCATCATCATCATCATCATCAACCCATTAATGTCCCACTACTGGGCATAGGTCTCCTCTCAGAATGAGAAAAGTTAGGTGATAGTCAATCACGCTTACCAAGTAAGGATTGGTGGTTTTTATACATCTTTAAGAATAGTAGGTTTCGTAAGTAGGTAGGTTCGTAAGTTTCCTCACGATGTTTTTCTTCAACATTAAAGGGAGTGATAATTAGTTTTTAATATGCACATAAGCAGTGATAACTTAATGGTTTAGATTTTAGCCTCTCATATTGGAGGTCCGGGGTTCGAATCCGGCTCGCATCTCTGATGTTTCGAAGTTATACGCGCATAATAAATTAATTATCACTTTCTTTAACGGCGAAAGAAAATATGGTGAGGAAGACTGTATATCTGAGAGTTCTCTATAAAGTTCTCGCAGATGTGTGAAGTCTATCAATCCGTACTTGGCCTGCATGGTGGATTAAGGCCTGAAACTTCTCATTGCCCGTGCTCAGCTGTGGGACTTTAATGGGTCGATGATGATGATGATGATGATGAATCAAACTTCGAAAAATAAAACGGTACCAGGATAGGAAGGATACCAGGGTACGACATTCTAGCACACAGCTAGAATGCCTTAGCCTGGTATCCCGCAAATTGTAAAAACTCATCTTCTCCTTTTAGTCAATTACGTACACCCTTCTCTACTACACAATAATACTAAGTTTATTCAAATCACTCAGAAGATTTACTTAGCGTCACGTGGAGGGGCGGGTGGCCTCGATCGTATCACCGAATCTCGACTCGGTTCGCGAGATATTGCGATGCCTAGTAGCACAAACGCTCTATTCTCGAGATCAGCCTCGCTCATTTGATCTCGAACCCGTTTCTGAGAACAATTCTTGTTATATGCATCAATATGTACTTTGAATTAATAATACAATTCTGCGTGACTTTTGTAAGTGAAGTTAAGGGAAGCTATATCATTAGTAATATTATTTCACTATTTATTTTAATAATGAATCAGGAGTATTTGGTTTAGCTGTAGAAAAGATTCTGGATTTTGATCGTGGACGATGCAAATGAGCATTCAATCCAATGTCACAGGTCAATCCTGCCCATGGACATCTTTCATTAATCACACTTGATTGAAGTCCTGTCTGAAGCTGGTCACAGATGGTATAACTGAGGGCTAAGTTGTTAGTTTCAACACTCATCAAACCGGAACCGATCTGTGATTAACACTATCGTTGTAAGACAGAATAAAGAGTGGCGTTGTTGTCTCCGGAGTCGAACAATGAAGGGTCCTGCCACCTTTATACCACTTCATCGCCACCACTTCATTATCATTATCAATCCAGTAATGTCCCACTGTTTGGCACGGGTCTCCTCTCAGCATGAGAAGGGTAAGGCCATAGTGCACCACGCTGGCCAAGTGCGGATTGCTAGACTTCACACATTTTTGAGAACTCCCAGATGTATAGGTTTCCTCATGATGTTTCCCTTCACCGTTTAAGCCAGTGATAATTAGTTTGTAATACGCACATAACTTACCACCTTATAAACTTTTAGATAAAACCATTTTAAGTCAAACCCTCCAACCTGATCAAGAAAGGCGTTAGCAACGATATCATGCAATGCTTGCAAGAAATTTTCCTTTCCCGGTAGCAAATTGGTCGGCTTTCTTGAAATTTGTCCTATACCAAATTCCGCCAGTTCTAAGCATTTAGCCGTATCTCGCGTTTTTAACATATCCTCGGCTGCTTTAACGAGACGCCTGCCGTCAGTTATATGTTGCTTCTGGGCGTGGTTGATCCTTTCTCTTCGAGCCTGCGAGAGTCGGGATCGAGCAGCGGCTTCTGATGCCCGAGCCGCGTAAAGTGGCCGACGTTCTCGGAGTACAGTCTTAAAACCATTACGCATATAGTTATTATGATGATTGTATGTTCGGAGCGCGCATAGCCGCGGCTTGTGCAGATCGTAACCGGTCAACGAAGTTAAGCAAGGTCGGGCGCGGTCCGCAGTTGGATGGGCGACCGCTAGTGGTTAAATTTCATGCGCGCTTCCGTGCTTCGGAGGGCGCGTAAAACTGTCGGTCTCGGTTGTTTTATTGGATAGCACCAGCATAGTGGTTTTAATTTTGACTCGGGTTGGCCAATATCCCGCATCTCCACCAATCCGCACTGGAGCAGGTGGTGGAGGTGGTGGAGTATGTTCGAGGCTTTCCCCAGTTTAAAATAATGTGATATAGATCTTGAATATCAGATATTTTCTACTATATGTGTTTAACATATATAAATTTTATGATTCCGTAAATGAAAATAAAACATACTATCTCATATTACTTACTTTAATTCTGTCGCTTCTCTCCTTTATTACTGTAATTTAATTCTCATTATAGCATATTAAAATGAAAACCTCACCTAGTTGGCAATTCAGAGGCGTATTTAAAAGCTTAATAAACTCTCACATAAAGCGACACATAGCGAGAGAGATAAAGTTAAAAATGCAAGAACGAAAAATATAAGCGACGTAATTGCGAGCAGTTAAAGTGACAAAAGGTAGGTATATTTACTTGTCGCTTCTCCACATCCGCGAGAGCCTTATTAGCCAATTCATACAGCTTCTGCGATCCAAGCTTGTTAGCTGAAGCAAGCCTCTCGTCCTTGCATAATGCAGTAAGGAAATATTTGTCGTGGGCCATTTGCTCTAAATATTTGGAAGACATTAACCGAGATATACGCTCGGATTTCTGCTTTTCAACGCGCGAAATTTCTTGAACCTAGAACACGAAGTGACTGTAAATTTTCTTCTTATGTCCTTTGTGATATTAAATTTCGAATGTGTTTCCATAAGACATTCTAGTGATAAAATGCAATGACTGAAATTTGGCTGTGATATTGCATACTACGATGATTAATATTGATCACTGACTACTCTTCCGGAATAACCTTTTTTCGGGCGAGAAATCGTATCAATGGTTTCCGTAAAATTAAATAAAATTCTGATCCGTGCAAAACTTAAAAAAAAGCTTGCGGAACTTTATTTACACAAATTTTGTGTTCCTCAGAGGTATAAATGAAGTTTCGCGCACTGCGAATTTTTTTTCGCTATGGAGATAAATTCGTACTGTCAGTAATATAATATTAACAAAATCGAAATATTTCAAATAAAGATCAGAACCAATTTCGAAAAAGGCACTTATGTTTGACCTTATACACACAGAAGTGATTTAATATCTTTCAAAACAGTCCGATATACAATATGCCATATGTTAGTCAGTTATACATGGTTAGATCAAAATCTAATAAATATTATCTCATATTAGGACCTATTTCGAAAAATGTTTGACCTTATACACTCAGAAGTGATTTAGTATCTTTTAAAACAGTCCGAAACACAATATGCCATATGTTAGTTTTATGTATGATTAGATCAAAATCTAATACTATCTTACTTGATGTGTGATCTGCGGCTGGAATCTGCTTTTACGTAATGTAACTTTGGTTGTATCCCAGTCTATCGTATATTCCTTTAGTCGATTTGAACGCAAAAGTTTTGCCGTTGCAGACAGAACCTTTTCCGCACTCTTGCCAGCACACTCGCGTATCTGAAACAGAACTTAAACTTAAATTTAAAAAGATTAGGTAAAACTTAATATATTTTGCCTTTATATATATTCAGCTTAAAATTTTTGTTGAAAGTACCATACGACTATGCAGTACACCCGCTCATGTTAATCTTGACCCAGACCCAGAATATAAATCTAAATTCATCACTTAGATGTCTGCTTGGCTGGGTCGGTACACTCCCTCACCTCCATCTCTACCTGGTTGCACCAGCATGGTCTTTCAGGTACAGTTATGGGAAACATCAAATTTTTCCTTTATGAAACACCGGTATGGTAACCGCTGCGCCACGAGGGCCGCCATTATATTTATTTTTTTATGAATGTTACTTTAAATTCAATACATTTTTTTTATGTATTGGCATTATATAGTACATTGCTATAGCGATCTAAAAAAACGGATATCCAATTTCGAACGAACCGAATATTGGAAAGAAATGCATTGTATTTTAAAATTCGTTTGTAAAATTGAAAACGGTGTCGTGACATTTCACCATTTCTGAATTTCGACGTTTGAATTATTGGTGGTTCGCATGCACGTAGTCACGTGTCTTGTTATCTGGGGATTACTGAGTACTCGTACACGTTTGTGTTTATGTACAATCGAATAGAATTTACAATAGCTTTAGTGCTATTCATCTGAATACGAAACGTGTTTCGTTCGGGATAAAATAACCCAAGACAGTCGAGCTTTTTGAAGCAGTGATTAAATACTTTCTAAATAAATTGCTTCCCACTAGTGTTCTTTGGATTTTGGACATCAAAGACACAAAAACCAAGAACAAAAATACCAGATCCAGAGAAGGTATATTAATTTATTATTTACTTTTCTGGTGGATAGGGAATCGAACCAGAAACGTTATGTACGGCAGACCACCACGTCACGCCAGTAGTGTCTAATAGAAACCACATTAAATAGATTAGGTATGTAGATTCACCTATTACTCAGCATTATACTAGCAGTATAGTTAATCTGCATATTAGATTGGAATCTAATACATATACAATCACTTTTATTATCTTATAATATAATTTACAGTACCTTTATTATTATCAATTTGAATAAATAATTCTCCGTCTCGTTTCAAATAAACTTATGTATGGTTGCTATGGCTTATCAAAGTCTTCTCCTTTGTATAATTATAATCAGTAAGTAATGTCGCAGACTATTTACAATAGTAATTTATTTATGGTAATACTGAGTAAATAATGCGGAGGTCTACCATTTCCTAAGACCATCTGGCTTAGCTTGCGAAGTCGTTTAAGAGTCTGTAGTCAGTAATAAAATAATAGTTGGCACCGTGTATCTGTGGGAATTTGTGTAATCGGCAATAAAGCTGGCAGTGTTAGTTAAATTTGTGTATAGTAAGATTCTGGCCGCTCACGCTGGGGTCCAAGGTTCAGATCGCGCACGTACCTCTGATTTTTGGAAGTCTTGTGCGAATTAAAAATTAATTACCACTTGATTAACGGCGAAGAAGATGCTGAGGAAACCTACGTGATTGAGACTTTTTATAATTCTCAAAGCTGTGTGAAGTCTATCTATCCGTAATTGGCCAGCATGGTGGAACGTGGTCTAACTTTTGTCTGATAAGAGACCCTTGGATGCCAGTGATGGTAATGAAATGGGTTGTGATAACCACTAAATAAAATGCTTCTAGCTAGAAATATTCAACTTCTAACCCTTCTTGGTAAATTTATTCTATAAAACATAAATATTCAAAGTCTAACCGTTTCCTCGGCGCATCGAGCGCAATCCGCGAAGTTAGTCGGCAGCCTCCTCTCCCTCTGGCCTCTACATGCCAGCACTAGAGCGCGCTCAAAGGAGCACTTCTCGTATTCCGTCTGCGCCCGGATCTGAAGAGCTGTTAGATTTTCTGGCTCCAACTCTAACGAAAGCAATTATCATTATTATCATTTAGTTTTCTAGAACCCAAAGTTGTGATTAGTTAAATTTAAAATGCACGCGAATGTAACTTAGTTTTGATGTTTGGATTAAAATCTTAATTATTTGCATATATGTATATAGTAGATATTATAACTAAGTCAACTTTTTTTAATTTGTAATATTTGATTTTAAACTTATTTATAAGTAAATCTTAAAATGGTAGTTTATTTAAAAAAAATAGCAAACGAGCGTGCAGTCCACCTGATGTTAAGTGGTCACTGCAGCCCATGGACACCTAGATGTAACGTCAAACAAAACTGAAGTTCTATTTAAGATCGTACGCATCTAGCGTCACTACACCTGAGGACTAAGATGGTCGCCTCGCTGTAAGTGTAAAATTATTTTGAAAACACATATAGGTAGATAGATAAACTTAATTTATTGGTATATATTTGTAGATAAAACAAGCTAATAGACAGGTTATTTGGCGGTGAGTGGTCAGCGTTACCATCGCCATATTCGAAGCAGCAAACAATGAGGCGACCAACACAGTCCTCAGCAGTAGCAACGCATCTATGTACGACCTAAGATAGAACTCAGTTTTATTTGAGGTTAGATGTCGGTCTTCTAGGGCTGCAGTGACCATTTCATATCAAGTGGCCTGTACGTTCGTTTGCTACTTTTTAACATGAAAGAGTGATGACTAGTTGCAATAATAGTGGGAAAACCATACGCATGTGCCTAGAATTTGAACTCCTAACCAACCTGGTAACGGGCCGAAAGTCATATTACTCAGCTATCGGCATCTAGGCTCATAAATAATATCAAATAATCATCAGCCATGTTTGAAATACAATTTTATTGTATTATATCAACTGCAGATATGTTCCTTAAAGAGTACGGTTTCAGAAAACACGGTGTGTGTCGTCTAATTCCATTAAAGCTATCTTTTGTGGTTTCAAACGTGAAAAATGATAATTTACAAACTACAGTTTGTTTGACAAATAGAACAGCTAAAAGCAGAGGGAGTCGCGATTCACGCCCTACTAATCATGAGAAACTCCGTAGATCATAACTTAAATAGGCATAGGTATATCTTGTAATAATCAAAGGAATATAGACCTTATTCATTTAAGGATAGAGTTGACATTTTTACTTAAAAAGCCACTCAGGTTGTATAGACAAACGTACTGTGTACGATAGATGACATACGGCAGGCGTAACATTGAAATGTGAACCTAAGGGCTTAAAGAGTAGAATTTATATTTGTTCTCACCGGCTGCTCGGGCTGCATCAGCCAAAGCACCGTTGTAATGTGTCGCTTTAGCCCGAGCCAAACTTCGACCGAGAAGAGAACGTACGTCAGAATCCTGTAAACAGTACATAAATGACGAGATAGACTATGCTCTGCCGCTATATTATGTTTCATACTTTTTTCTCATGTTTCATTGGTATACTCTATTTCAAGTTTCTTTTACGGTTTTCTTTTGTCATCACCCTAAAGGTCATTTGAAGGAGTCGATAGTTAATTATACGATTTTGCATTTATTTTGTAATTTGTTTAACGTCGCCTTCTGTTAATTCTCACATCACATCTCACTTTTAAATAAATAATTAAAGATTATGTTATACTTTAGGTTTTTAATAGTACAGTTTATATGAGATGACGTTATATTGATTTTTTGCGGGTGAAAAGTAATATGTATAGAAATCTGCAGTATCTATTTCAGCACGAAGTACTTCAACTATAACCTTTTCAACCATCAACTTTTGATCCTTTCTGCTTAAAACTACTACATTTTGTTTATTTTAAGAGTACCTAGCAAATGAACATATGGCCGGATATGAACTAATGTCTAATTTAGACTCAAATTTTCATTTAATTCAGTCTACTTAAACGATTGCATCAAAATTTATAAAATTGTTGTAATTAATCGCTATAGAAATAACATATAAGTTAAAAACGAAGGTAAAAATAGATATAAAGATTTCGTAAATATTTCTGTATGCAGCAGATAAATGTTTTTTAGATCCTGCAAAGTTAGCTTTTTTGAGTTAGTTTATAAAATGTCACTCTTATCTCAAACTATAACTCGAAAAGTAAAAGTATTATCGGAATGCGATTACAGAATAATGCGCTGCTTCTTAGCTTTTATTAAGTGTTTGAAAATAATTACATACACTTACATAAGTATGATGTGTGAATGATCCCTTCAAACTAGAACACAGTGGAAATACTGTTGCTATAGTGGGAAAACAGGTGCAGCGATTGTGCTATAACCTAACCACACGAAAGTTCTACCTTCAAAATATCTAATAGAATCTGCTAAAATCTCGAACCATAACTTATTTCTTTATTGGAAGTGGATTTCTTTACTATGCAATTATTTACCAGCTGTCTCTCTCTTCGTTGGTTGGAACAGTTTAATAGTAAATGCAAGGCAAATATAAACATTATCAGCGTCTAAATTGAACCTACCTGTGTGTTTCCATCAGTGATTTCAAACAAAATTGTTGTTTGGAAAAGAATATCCAATTTTTTTGCATAAAAAATTGGCGATTTTGTTGTATTTGGTGGTAAATACATAATAGATCTTATCCTAATTTAGGAAATGCACAACTTATTGCTTTAGAAGAGTCACTTTTTTATTATTTTTTTTTATTATTATTATTTATTTTGGTGTTTTAATATTCGTCTTTGTATGTGTAAATGGCAACCATGACACGGTATCTTAGAGTGGAGTTATACTCATGTAAAAAGCATATATTATTAATATAATATTACTGGTTCTAATTTAAAGAATCTGGCGTTCCAACTTAGCAGTGATATAATTCATGATCTATTTAAAGTTGATATGTCGGTCCGGGGTTCAGACCTCTGATTTTTCGTAGCGTATTAGAAATTAGTCACCTCTTGCTTTAACGATAAAGGTAAACTATCTAAACAAACCTACATGCCTGAGAGTTCTACATAAAGTTCTCGAGCATGTGTGAAGTCTACCGATCAGGCTTGGCCAGCATACTGGACTATAACCTCAATATCTTTCATTCAAAAAGGAACTCCATGTCCAATAAACACATTAATGCCTTGATGATGTTTTTTTTTTTGTAAAGTAGCAAACGAGCATGCAGGCCACCTGATGTTAAGTGGTCACCACAGCCCATGGACACCCACATCCA
>DWKL01003878.1:0-11100 GCA_018249415.1 Phareas burnsi
GCCTGCATGCTCGTTTGCTACTTTACATACATAAAAAAAAACATTCATAACAAATTACGACATTATTTTACAGCTACATATTTGTGTTACAAGAACTACGCATACTACCGCGCGAACCCGGTCAGCTTGTACCCGACCACCAACTTGAAGGGCTACGCACAGTCGATATTCTCAAAACAGGAGACCTGGATGGTGTTATTAATAGTTCTAGTTATAATACTAGTCATACTGGTGTTAGTGATCATATTTCTGCGAAGCCGTATTACGATTGCCATTGCACTTATACAGGAAGGAAGCAAGTACGTAACCTTAAATACATTTATTTTAAATTGTACAGTAGATGGAGGTTTTGTTTAAAAATAATTTAATGGTGGTAAAATTCTTCATGTTCGATTCTGGAATCACTACCGATATAGTTATTTCTGACTTATGAAAGGTGTACAAACCCTGCTGTAATGAGTCAGAAATAATGTGTGTCACAAATGCTTTGTTTTGGTTTAAAGAGTATCGAGAGACACTTACTTAAAGCATCCCATTTTAGTCCTTAGGCGTAGCCATGCAACCGTTGCCGACCTTAGATAGGACTTTAATACTTGACGTTGATTACATATGTTTATAGGTAGAGACCAGTTATCATCAGGTGGACTGCGTGCTCGTTTGCTACTTGTATGCTCTAAAATAATAATAAATGTACATTTGCCTCTTTAGGCTAAAGTACCGCTATTCAACCTGAATTCGAAATTTTATTATTTGAAACTACTTTTGCTATTTGAAAGTGCTCTATTTTTTATATATCTTTTTTGATAGCTCATGCTTTTGTACATGACGTCCAGTTATTAAGTAGCACTAATTTTTAAAAATTGTCCTCTTTTTGTCCATAACTCGAAAAGTAATATTGGTGTTTTTTTTATGTTCGAAGAGCAGCAAACGAGCGTTAGCATAGCGACCCTGATGTTAAGTGGGCAGTGCAGCTCATGGACACCTACATTTAACCTCAAACAAAACTGATGTTCTGTCTGAGGTCGTATAAAGATGCGTCACTACTCCTGAGGACTAAGATGGTCGCCCCGCTGCAAGTGTGCCCGGCAACTGCACCTCTCCAACCGAAACACAAAAACTGTTTCACGGCGGATTATGAGGGCGGCGGTGGTACTTCCCCGGACGAACTATAGTTCTACCACCTCTCAAATGTAACGACATAATAGTTTAAGGAGGGCAGAGTTACGTTAATTGGGGAATATTTTCAGAGCATTTTTGCACATGGAACCTACGCTAACTCAACAAAGTGAGCTTAGAGACATTCGCTTTTGTAAATTCTAATTTAGTATAAATATTTTCAGGGCAGTTACAGCGATTAAATCTACGATATTCTTCCCGATATTCCCGTGGGTCCTGCAATGCTTAGTGATTAGCTACGGGGTCGTGGTTCTAATGCATTTGTTATCAATGGGAAATCCAACATTTAACGTCGTCAATTTGGAAAAAGACAATTGTGATTGCGGTGGAGTCTATGAAAAGGTAAATTAATCATTCCCGAAAGTATTCCATCATTAATAGCTAATAATCTTTTAAAAATAAAAACTAGACTTCTGTATGTTTTCTTAAAAGATGAACAATCCTGTACTTTTCGAGCTAATAAGAAGTCGCCGAACTATGTTATAAATCACGGCCTAAACTCAGAGAAAAACATAACAAGCTAGGCTAGGATCCGTATTAACGGATCTTAGCCTAGCTTGTTATGTGATGTATTCTTAGTAGCAGAACTTTTTAACGAATTGGAATGAATTATAATGGAATAATAAACATCTTAAACGTAGAATTGTCTTGATAAAAAAGGCGGATATATGTACCATATACCACCTACTTACAACGTTTCTCTTTTGAAGTCGCTTAAAAACAATAATATCTACAATAATATTTACAATAAACATGTATTCATTATTTATATCCTAGTTATAACAACTACACGTAATTTAATTGCCAACGTTTAATTTATACATCTAATATCTAATAATTAGCAATAGGTAATTGTATTTCGTGAATTATATTCACAAGATAATTATTTAAGTATGTCCTAAATGTTTAAATTTTGCGATACTTAATTAATAATATTTCATCTTTGATATAGAATAGTTTCTAATTTATTGCGAACCATCTTCGTAAACCTTGCTCCAAGCGTTCAGTGTTCTCACCTGTTGCATCACTTCAAACATTTTGTTGTCGTCTTGTCTCACTTGCAGTCACTCACTTTTATGATCTAAGAAGTAACCATGCGTGTGTGCGGTAAATATGAACTTGCGAACTGTTGGCATGACACGTATTTGCTATTATATCATCGTCGTTAGCGCATTGCTGTCCCACTGCTGGCCACGAGTCTCTTGACAGAGTAAGAACAGTGCCGGATAAACCACGTAATCAGAGAAGCAATTGCTACGGGCCCCGCGCAAATGAGGGGGCCGCGTATTTAGACGCGCCTATCCCTGCCTGAGCGGGACAAAATTCTAAAGTGCCGCGACAATCCCATCTCTTATATTTCGTACTTGCCACCGCCGAAGACGGTTTATTGCGACCTATTGTGCTATTAACATAATCAAAACCGTAACCTGTGGATGGCAAATAAACATATTGAGTATTGAATTCTTTTTACTATGTTACACTTAAGAACTCCTAGCAAATCAATTGAACTTCGATACAATGAGAAGCATAAGTCATAGTCGACCACCACTAACCTTCTAGACATTTACGAAGAACTTTCAATCTTGTAGGTTTCTTCGCGATGTTTTCCTTCACTGATAATGTAAGTGATAATTAAATTCGAATACGCACATAACTCCGAAAGATCAGAGATGCCTCACTCGTCTTGCTCTAATTCCTCCACTCAGAACTTCAGATCCCTTGGGATTCGAATCAGAATGTAACGCGTCGTGATCTCTTTATGGTCATTGGTATTTCTGTCTTAGAACGTTCTGCAAACCAGACCATGGCGACTTGATCATCAACCTATTAATGTCCCACCGCAGGGCACGGGTCTCTTCTTAGAATAAAAAGGGCATGGTCCACCACGCAGGCAAGGTGCAGATTGGTCAACTTCGCATACCTTCGAGAACTTTACAAAGAACTCTCAGACGTAGATGTAGGGTTCCTCACGATGATTTCCTTCACCATTAAAGCAATGGCTAATGAATTTTTTATATGTTTATACTTCGGAAAAATTAGAGGTGCGTGCGGGATTCGAATCCCGGACACCCAACATGACAGACCGCTAGGCCACCACTAGGCTATCACTGCTTACAACAACATAGCAGCTTATATCACTGTTATAAGACCGAAGTAGGAGCTCAATTTTTCGAAGTGTTCCATCTTGGTCCTGGGGAGTAGCATGTGATCCACTTCGAGAAAGACTTCTGTAATATATCGTGTTGGCTACAGACGGGCGGCAATAGTCACTTATCGTCAAATAGGATACACGCTCGTTTGCTCTATTATATAAAAAGATACAGAATTAACAAAGGTGTCACCATTAGAATGTGTGCCAAGTTCGTTTATGTGCGTAACCTTCAATTTATGGTTTCTATTGCCTTGGCCCTGTTATCATTTCTAAGTGATTACGTTACGTTTCTGTACGTTTGAAAATCATTTTAGACTAAAGGGTTTAAGATGACTATTACTGGTCTTATAAAACAGGATTTTTTTAAACTGAATTCGAAATTCGATATCGTGGCCTTGAACTTAGTTTATATTAAAACTAAAACGAAGCTTTCGATATATATGATGTGTTTGTTAAAAGATGGCAGTATGCCCCATATCTAGAGAGTTCGATCGTCTTAAAATTCAAAGAAGAATTGAAGTGCACTTCCTAATAATATTTTTAACGGTTTCAGTTATCAGTTATTTCGAATCCGTTGAAGTGTTGAGGTCCAGAAATAGATCGTCAATTCTAACATAAAAAAATGCATTTATCTCAGTATTGTATTTTAGAACCTTTGTATTATTTTTTCATTCATTGTTTAGTACAGCCTCGGATTTTTACAGTACAGGAGTAACAAACGAGCATGCGGTCCATCTCACGGTAAGAGTTCCGTTAATCTGTAATCTACGACACAGACAGTCCTTCTGCGGTCGTCCACAGATGCGGCCCTAAGTTGGCAAGCCTTGTATAAACGTCGCTTCTTCACCACATCTTTTAAAACGGAATACAACAGCCTTTAACACTGTTATAGGTAGCAATAGGAGTGATAAAGGAGTCTTCTAAGTCAAACTACAAATAATTCTACCTTTAAATATATACATGGCTTCTAAAAAAGTGCTACGACTTTTGAAATTGACCTTGAAGTTGAATAAGGAGGTATTTTTAAAAGCGACTCCCTTAAGTGAAGATAAATTCAAAAATGTCTTATCTGCTTCACCGTACCCAAATCCACAGAACTCAATATTCTGTGCCCAAACCAGAATGTATCGCAAATATTGCCGCTAAATCAAAACTAGGTACGGCAGTGGCGGCGATGGAATCGGATTCCTATAACTTCTAAAAAAATTCGTTCAGACACGTAACTTGAACAAACGTATAATTTTAGCCTGCATTCTAAAACCAAGTTGCCGCAGGTATAAATTCACAAAATTCACATAGAGCGGCTCCTAACAAAAAATGGTCGGCATTTCTAAGAATTTTGCTCCTACGAAGTCTTGAAAAGATTTTTTTTGTTAAACTTTCCTCTCGCATTCTTTTTAATGTTTTGTTATTCGAATTTCAGCCTTTAAACTATATAATATAAGGGCCAGAATTTAAAGAAATTAATTCGTCCTTTTGTGTGGAGCCTACTCCATTTAGTAAAAATACTTTTGAGGTAGAAATGGTTTATAACAACCTACTGTTGTAGTAATTAACGAAAATGTATAATATATTACGATGCCTATAGTCTTACATGCCCACTGCTGGTGACCAGTTTGGACATGTCTCCTTTTAGAAAGGTATATTTTTGCAAGTCACCATGGTTGGCTGTTTGTTTGTATTTAATTTAGATATTTTTATTGTAAAAAAATTGGAAAAATAAATAGTAAAGTGGTTAGTAATAGATAAAGACTAAGCACTAATGTCTATTGGCGTGTTACCTATGCATATTATTAAATTAGGCACATCTACATATCTAAACATTTGCAATTATATTACGAAATATCAATTACTTATGGATCCTGATCTTGCCTCACATAAATAAATAAGTATAATAAATACTTTCAAATACCTACTTGAATTATTAGCAAATTTATAATTCTTGCCTTGTAAACACAAAACGAATTCTTTCTACCTACATAAATGTAATAACTGACTTTTTAAGATTTTTCGCTTTGCGTTTCTCCGTAGGTTGGAAAATATGTGTAAAATTATAATATTTTATTACAACAAAATAATATAAAACAATAAGTCTAAACATTTAATAACATTTTTATATAACCTGTGTATTTTTTACAAATGAAAGAACGTTAATTTTAATCTGTGCAAGTGTCGGTAAAACAGCACGCAAAACGAAAGGCGCAGACCCTGTTTTACCGACGCATCACTGACAAACTGTCATGGCGTATCGCGGTTTACATTTCTATGCACAGTAAAACATAAATAATGATTTTAAGGTGGAATATTTTAGTTATAAACGTGATAATCCTATGTGGCTACTCGAAAATATCATGATTGATGTGTATTAGTTGATATTGTGTTGTGTGAGCGTTAAAATGGACAAGAAAAATGCAATTAGAAGAGCCAAAAGGCCATCAAAGGTGCTCGAAGAGAATTATTGGGACTGCAGTGTTTGCACGTACCGAAATAATGCAGAAGCATTTAAATGTTCCATGTGCGACGTCAGAAAAGGTAATATTCAATCCATACTTATTTTTATCTCTAATTTTCGTTCACAAATGTAAGGTCGGATATCTATGTATCTCTACAGAATGAACCAGAATTTGCTCATTCTTACGTTTATTGGCAATAACTTGAATTGAAGTCCGTACTGATGTACTATAACATACATCACAGTGTTGAGTCTGAAAGTACCAGATTAATAATAAAATGTTTATGAGCAGTTTGAGTATTCAAGTGTAGCTACGTTTTTTCTATGTATTGATAACCATGTCTTACAAGATCTCTTTTCACGATGACATTAACAGTGCTTTTTGCGTATATAAACTATGCTAGGTTCGTATAAGAATTATAATTATACAGACATTATTTAGCTTTGGAATTAATAAAATATTTACGTATGAAAAAGAAAGTTCATAGAAAACTTTGTTAAGAAGATGATATTTTTATTCATTACAGTCGATAATTTCCTGTTTCTTATCATAGTATTATTTCTTTGCATGACCTGCCAAAAGATTCTTTTAAAATTATAAATTCATAAAAATGTTATGTAGATAATGCAATAAACGACCGCTGCAACGTCGAGCGCTGGCATCGCATATAAACCAACCAACATAAAAAGCAACTTATTTTGTGTCGATTCATGTTTGTGTGCGTGACATCTTAAATCGTCTGGTTCGCAATCGTTGACCTTTCCTTGCGTAGCATTCTTGCTTGTAAGTGTTTAGAATGTAGGTATGTAGATTAGTTTACATTCTCATTTTCTTACTACAACTTTAGTTAAAACTGGAAACTATGTAAAAATAGTTTATATCAATAAAATTAAATACATTTGGAAGTTCTTAATTGCCTTTTTAATTAAAAACTAGTTTTCGAGTAGTTATTTTCAATTAATCGTGTTTCGAGTACCAGGCGGACATAAACCAGAGAATGTT
This sequence comes from Phareas burnsi, assembly GCA_018249415.1. Lineage (NCBI taxonomy): Eukaryota > Metazoa > Arthropoda > Insecta > Lepidoptera > Hesperiidae > Phareas > Phareas burnsi. Next base: position 6,784 of record DWKL01003878.1, read on the forward strand.
AAAATTAAAAACTAGCGCCGTACACACGATTGCCGAATCTCAATATAAGTGACTATATTATAATATTCTTTAGTACCTGATTTTATTTAGAATCATCACTAAAAATTTGGTGGGACAAGAATTAAGATCACACAGACGCCTTGAATTCTTGTAAACTGAGGTTCGTACTTCACAAGAACCATACTTTTTTTGAATGTGGTAGAACTTTTCGTGGTTCACGTCTTTCGTGGCTCTGAAAACATCACCGCACCCGTTTCTTGGTTGTAATAACAGTATCAAACGCTGGTTTGCAAAGTGTATAAGAGAGACATAAGGCGTTACAACTTAGTCCTTAGGGGTAGCAACGCAAGATGTAACTACCTCTGACCTCAGGTAGGACTTAAATCCTATTTTGGGTTTGTACCAGATTTCCATGGGCGGCAGTGACCACTTACCATCTAGTGGACAGCATGCTCGTTTACTACTTATAGGCCTTAGGACAGTTGCCGCCTCTTTTGGGGGCGAAATGTCAAGAAAAAAAAATTTGGTCTTACTAAAGTTCAGGCACTCCTTTGAGAACAGTATGGAGAATTCTTACAGGTTTTTTCACTCGCAGTGTTGAAATAAATAGTAATTCATGTCTTATACCCACGTAATATCGAAACTTCCGTGGTGGTTGTTCGACCTTCGCCCCACGGATATTCAGGGTTCGATTCCCAACGTATTGCAGGTTTTAGTTTTAGGGTGAAGATTCTATGTTCCCATAGATTAACGCCTTAAGTATTAGTAATGCTTTCTATACTTATAGCTCCATGCTAGGTTTCCTTGTGTCGTGGGAGCCATGGACACATACAAAGCCGAGTACACAAACTCGCAGACCCAGTACAGAAATCTGTCTAGCCGAGAATCGAACTCCGAACCCTTCGCATGTCAAGCCAGTTCGGTTATCGCTGCGCCACGCGGGTCGTCAATTAATCTATCTTTGTGTGTAAGTTAGTCAAAATCAGTTTAGTCAACAACATAAAAAAATAGCTTAATGACAAAATTGTATAATACTATGTGTTTGTTGTATATTTTGATAATGTTATTTTCATGTTGTATTATTTCTTTTTCGTAATTTATATTATATTATTTACAATTTAGATTTGTGATAGCGGCTTTATTCGTTTAATATTTGTACGCTCATTATCGGCAGAGTATGACGGAAAAATATTATTACTATTTTATAGTCATCTTCATTGTACTCATGCTAGAGACTAATAAATTAATTCTTTCTTCTTTTAAGAACGGTTTCATTTAAATAACTCTTAGTATAGTAGTCTATTTATGGAGTTAGTTTTAGACGAAAGCGCCAGCGCTAATGCTAAAACTGTGTCTCGTGTCAATCCAAGGGATTGGAGCAAAGAAAGGGTTTCGAAACACTTCGCAAATAGCTGGAGGCGCATTTTAAATATTCCGTCCGACTTACCTTTGCATTGAGAGAGGTTGGTTTATTTATTGGGGCGCTATTTTAGCATACTTCCCATTTTGTAAATAATAAGCTACGTTTAATATTCCGTCTCGTGCGCCCTGGGAACGGATTCACATTTTATCCCCGCGTCTTGGACTTTTCAGAGTAAACATTTTTTTTACCCATACGCACCTCAAATTTTTCGAAGTTATGGGCGTTTTAGAAATTATTATCTCTTGTTTTAACCTTTAAGGAAATTGTCGTGAGAAAACCTTATATCGGTGCGTTCCCTTTAAATTTGTGTAAAGTCTACCAATTTGTACTTACCCATCGTGGTGGACTATAGCCAAACCTGTCTCAATTCGAGAGAAGACCAGTTCTCAGAAATATAACAGTAATGGGTTGATTTTTTTACGTAAGATGTTAAGTGGTCACTGCAGCCCATGATCACCTACATCTGGTTAGATGTAGGTGATCATTTGTAGTGTGAAAATATCTCATGGTAAAACTTGACTACTGCATATGGAAATCTGTAATCTACCACAACGGTCCTACAGCGGTCGGCCACAAATGCGTTGCTACCCCTGAAAACTGAGTTGGTAACCCTTGTGTAAACGTCTCTCCCTTACAACACTTTTCAAAACCTTTCGAACACACCTTTCAAAACGGAACATAACAGCCTTTAACACTATTATAGGCATAAATAGGTGTTGGGGTGGGGTCTTCTAGGTCAAACAACAATTTAATATAGATGATGATGATAACGATCAATATCTGTTTTTCAACAATCTTCAAACAATCACATCTCTACAACGATGTTATAGGGCAGAAGTAGATATGACGTTGGGTTTGTGTCCAAAGTTGAGACAGACACATGCAATTTTAAAAATTTACTTAGCTGTTACTATCCTGTTTTGACTCGCATAGGGTTCCGGGTTCGATTCGCGGCTAAGCAGATATTTAAATGATAAATTTAAATTTTTGTTCTGGGTCTGGGTGTTTGTGTAATTGTCCTTGTTACATACAAGGACAATTACACAAACACACAACACATTCATGGAGGAGCATTGATAGCATAGTGGTTAATATTCCGGCCTTTCAAGCTGAGTGTCCAGAGTTCGAATCCCGCACGCACCTCTAATTTTTCGAAGTTATGTGCGTATTAGAAATTAATTAAAAATAGTTATCACTTGCTCCAACGGTAAAGGAAAACATCGTGAGGAAACCCACACATCTGAGAGTTCTTTGCAATGTTCTCGAAGGTGTGTGAAGCCTATCAATCCGCACTTGGCAAAGCGTGGTGGACTATGGCCTAACCCGTCTTTTTCTGAGAGGAGATCCGTGCCCAGCAGTGCGACATTAATGGATCGATGATGATGTATACATGGGACCGACGACATAGGGTTACTTCTACTGTGGGGCTATGATTGTAGAAAGCGTTTTATAAAAATAATGGTCTAATTTTTATGTCTCGCGGCCGTTGAATTAGTCTACAGCCGCAGATAGACGGAAACGAACGGGCTAATGCAAAAGCCGTGTCTTGTGTCGATCCAAGGAACGGAGAAGGGGTTTCGGAATCATTTTGGAATACTCCAAGTATAGCTCGAGGCGCGCTCTAAATATTAGGGTAGCCGTTTAAGCATTTGCACAGAGACAGATCGATAGCTTAGTGGTGTCAATTTCGGCTCCGAAAGGTACGGAGCTCACGGAGTCTGGGTTCGATTTACGGGCAGTTTCACTTGCTACACAAGCACTACTGATTTTTCGATGTTATGTCCGTATTGGAAGTTAATTATAATTGGTTCATTCCGGCTTTAGACTCCGAACCCCATGTACTTCCGGATTTTTAATTTTAGGCATATCTCATTGGACACAGGAAAATTTAAGTAGTTATGTTTCGATGTCGTGTGCGGTGATCAGAGTTTAGATTTAAAGAACTAACTTATAAAGTACACAATCTTATATTGAGATTAATATAAATAAATAGTGCAGATATTCTAATTGCAAATATCTCACTGGCTCAAGATTGGCCATATACCCGCTCAATGGAAAGAGGTCGTGAGCCAATTCACTTATTGCTCGAGATTGGATCTAGTTAACGTAATATGTTTCGTCACCATGAACCCGGTTAAATTTAATAGATGGTAGAAATATACTTTGTCCGGGGAGGTACCAACATCGCCCTCATAATCTGCCGTGAAGCAATCCTTGTGTTTAGGTTGGAAAGGTGTGGATGACGAATATACTTACAGCGAGGCGATCATCAGTCTTCAAAAGTAGTAACAACATAGACAACAGACAGACAGACAACATAGACATCCACGTCTACCCACAAACAAGATTGAGGTCCTATCTGCGATTGTACTTAGAATCGTCGCTACTCCTGAGGATTAAGATGGCCGCCTCGTTTATAAGTGTACCCGACAATCACACCTCTTCATTAAATACACAAGAGTAAGCGTTAGAGGCTTCCCTAATTGAAAACGAGATTAACATTGGATAATAGATATATTACAAATGGAGAAATAAAATGAAAAACATGACAGTAGATAATAACTTAAAAACAACTAAGACAGTATGACATGTATGTTTTATGCAAAGAAAACAAAACTGCCAGTTATATATATAAAATATAATATTTTATAACAACATTCGTTATTTTTTTTAAAGTTTGAAAAATAGCAAATGAATTTGCAGGTCAACTGACGTTACGTGGTCCCTGCAACCCATGAACACCCACATTTAGCCTCAAACAAAACTGAAGTTTTATCCAAGATCGTACGTAAACGAGTCACTACTCCTGAGGGCTAAGACGGTCGCCTCGCTGTAAGTGTGCCTGGCAACCGCGGCTCTCCGACCAAAAAACAAAAACTGTTTCACCGCGGAAT
>DWKL01003879.1:0-11099 GCA_018249415.1 Phareas burnsi
CACAGGGCGTTCCTGTGTCGTGAGTGCCATGGACACACACAAAGACGAGGAAAATAACACTCAGACTGAGAACAGAACTTTGTATCAACTAGCCGGGAATCGATAGGCAGTTCGTCCGGGAGGGTACCACCGCTGCCCTCGCAATCTGCCGTAAAGCAACACTTATTATGTTTCGGTTCGAATGCTGCGATTACCGGTACACTTACAGCGAGGCGACCATCTTAGTCTTAAGGAGTAGTAACGCACGACCTCAAACAGGACATCAATGTCCTGTTTGAAGTTAGATCTGCTAGAGTCTGCAGTGACAGCTTAACGTCGGGTTGGCTTGAACGCTCGTTTGCTACTAAACTGCTAAGATTGACTTTGAATCGTTTGAAAGATAGACTGGTATGGTTTTCACTACGCCATGTGATCGTGTCTTATTATATATACTAATATATACGTGATTAAATAACAAACTTAAGTAAAATGTCATGCTTCTAGACCCATAAGCTTATTGATAATTAGACCTTGTAAGAAGTAATAGCTAAATTGTTAAGATCGCGGCTTCTCACGTTGGGTGTCCGGGATCCGAATCCCGCACATACCTCTGATTTTTCAAAGTTTTGTGCGTATAAGAAATTAATTATCATTTGCTTTAAAGGCGAAGAAAAACATCGTGAGAAAATCTACACGTCTGAAAGTTCATTGTAAAGTTCTCGAAGGTGTGTAAAGTCTACCGAATGGCACTTGGCCAGCGTGGTAGACTATGGCCTGGCCCTTCTTATTCTGAGAAATCCGTGATCTGCAGTGGGACGTTTATAGGTGGATGATAAAGACCTTTATTGTAAAAAAAAATACAACCTACGTTTTACTGTTCTGTTCTATTCTACTGCCTGTTCTATTGTTCTAATTTGACAAGTTTACCCACCGACAAGATCGGCAACACACACCTAACCTGATATATGTACTACACACCGTGTTATTACCGCAAAGAAATATTTTCATTTCGATCCCTTTCCACAGGCCTACGCGTAAAACTTAATGCCGTGTAAATTGCCCAACCACAGACTCCTTGAATGATACTAAAATATCAGTCACGACTCCGTTCATGACAAAACCGGAATAGCGCGAAAATAATTTATGGTTCCAAGATCTCGTAACATGACGTACCGTAATGGTACTGGACCTAGATTTAGGTGTAAAACAGATCCAAAACATCATAAGGCCTCAATTTCGATTGCAAAATAAGTCCATTTTTGAAAAGTCGTAGAACTATACGTCCTCCGCTGAGGTACCATATCCGCACTAATATTCCGCCGTGAAACAATTGTGTATCGGTTGGAGAGGCGTGGTTCTCGGGTACACTTGCAGCGAGGCATCTTAGTCCTAAGGAGTAGTAACGCATCTATACACAACTTTACACATGACATCGGTCTTGTTTGAGATACATGTGGGTGTCTATGGGTTACAGTTGCCACTTAACAACAGACGGCTTGCATGGTAGTTTGTTAATTTTATCACATAGAAAAAAATAACAAAACCGGAACACCCCCATAATAATTTATGATTACAAGATCTCGTAACGTGACGCTTCGCCCTAATTGTACTGACCGCCACTGGGGTATACAGCAAACCCAAACATAAGGTCCCAATTTTGATTGCAATGATAAGCCTATCCCACAGCTGTGGTTGTAGCACACTGACTTAGCAAACAGCAAACTTTTTGATAGGTGGTAGAATTATAGTTCGTCTGAGGAGGTATCAACGCAGCCCTTATAGTCCAAAGTGGAGTAATTGTGTTTCGGTTGGAGACGTGGGATTGTCGGGTAAACTTACAAAGAAGCGACCATCTTAGTTCTCAGGAGTAGTAACCGCATCTACGCACGACCTCACTCAGGACTTCAGTTTTGTAAGGGGTTGAATGTGGTCGTCTGTCTGTAGTGGCCTTAACGGTGGTTTGCGACTCTTCTAACATAGAAAAAACGTTCAATACTCAGAATTAAATAACTTACTATACTCATAACCGCGTACTACAATTACAACCGGGTGCTATGGACACACGCAAAGAAGAATACAAACACCCACAACCAGAACCAAAACCTAAATACATAATTTACATATCTAAATAGCTTTGGCATCTAAGATATCATCTGTCTGGCCTGGAATCAAACCCGGAACCGATTGCGTGTCGGATCGGTACGGTAACCGCTGCGCCATACGGGTCCTTAAACACAAGCAACAAACACGTCTAGTCACTTCTGGTCAATCTAGTTTTTTTCGATCGATTATTACTGCTTTGATGTTATTTATTGCGCTTACGTAACGAGATATGATTGAGCATAATGTCATAATTACATCGTTAAAATATTCTTCACGACACATTAAGATTATTGCTTCATAAAAAATTCCAGTGATGTTGGAAATTTTATATTTTACTACATGTGTTTTGGCACAGAGAGCTGTACACATCCATGTCCATAGGCTGGAGTGATCACTTAACATCAGGCGGACTGCAAGCTCGTTTGCTACTCTTCTTACAAAAGAACCACTACCATTAGGGTATCACTAATCACTATCATAAGGCTCGCAATAATATTCTGGCTCTCAAGCTGGGGTCCATGGTTCGAACACGGCATGTACTGCCGAAGTTATGTACGTATAAGAAACAGATTATAAGTTGCTCTAAACGTCAAGGAATACATCTCAGAGTTCCCTGTAAAGTTCTATATGCGTCGGTATCTACCAATCCAATACTGACCAACGTAGTGGACTGCAGCCTTCTCATTCCTTCCCTTTTATCTGAGAAATCATTATGCCCAGTTATGGGATTAGACTTCACACACACCTCCAAGAACATTACAGAGACTCTCAGATCCGCAGATTTCCTCACGATGTTCTCCTTCACCGTTAAACCATGTGATAATTAATTTCTAATACGCACATTATGAATCCATTAGCAATTGTAACACCTGAATCCAACAAATAAATAAAATAAATCTGTACAGTGAAGTATATAAATCAAAGTTTATATTTAAAAAACGTATATATGTATCATATCATTGACTAGCTGATGCCCGCGACTTTGTTCGCGTGAAAAAGGACCATTGGCCACACAGCCCACCGCATCTGCGTGTTTAGTCTCATTTCACATAGTTTTTTGCGTAAAGTTTGCATGTTAATTGCTCCCCTCATAGGAATCGTAGTGTGATGGTATATATAGCCTAAATTTTCCTCAGTAAATAGCCTATTAAATTCAAAAAGGTTTTTCAATACCAACGAGTAGTTCCACAGATTAGCGCATTAAAACAAACAAACAAACAAACTCTTCATCCTATTATATTAGTATACAGATTGTGATTGAGTTGCAATTAGTTTTAATGCACTTTTTATACCAATCTCAGGTCCTCCAACGCAATAGTTCTTAGAAGATTGAATTCTATTTCAGACACTAAGCGCTTGACTACTGTGTCATGTTGCTTATATTTTTTTTAATATTGGGCGTCGAAAATTTTCTAGAAATCTCTCGTCAAAATTGTTTTTATTCCCCGTGTCTAAAATTAAAAAAACGGATCAGCTATTAGATCAAAATTTATTTAAGGCAGCCGACGCAGAGGTCACGGAGAAACAATGAGAAAATTGCCAAAGCACTAAAATCTCAATTGGTAACCGCGTGGGCCTGAGGTCAAGATGACGTTGCTCCATACATATAGTATACATACAACGTAACACAAATGGTAATTGGGAACGCAGATTTATATTAAGTGGTCATAGTCGCATGTCTTCATCATCATCAGCATCAGTATCATCAACAACAACAATGTCCATTAATGTCCCACTGCTGGGCACGGATCTCCCCTAAGAATGAGAAGGGTTAGGCCATAGCCAACCACGCTGGCCAAGTGCAGATTGGTAGACTTCACACGTCTTCGAAAACTTTAGAGAGACCTCACAGGTTTCACCTCACAATGTTTTCTTTCACCGTTATAGCAAGTGATAATCATTTTTTAATTCGCACCTAACTTCGAAAAAATTGGTGCGTGCGGGATTCGAACCCCGGATCTCCGACATGAGAAGCCGGAATATTTCCACTAAGCTATAATAGCTTCTTCTCTCCATTGTAGATGGAACCACGGTAGATGGTAGAACTATGTATAGTTTGTCCGGGGAACTACCACCGCTGCCCTCGCAATCCGCCGTGATGCAATTATTTAATTTTGGTTGGAGACATGCGGTTACGGGGTACACTTACAGCTTGACGACCATTTTAGTCCTCATGAGTAGCAACGCAAGTATGATCGCAAATAGGACTTCAATCCTGTTAACGGTTAAATGTGGGTGTCCATGGGCTACAGTGACCACTTAACATCATGTGGCCTACACGCTCGTTAGCTCTTCTCACTTAAAAAATATCCATTACCATGTGATAGTCGAAGTTCTATCTACTAATTTAAATATCTCATATTCAATCTCTTACTCTAACATTTCCAGCAATATCGTGATAAAATTCAGAGCGAACGATGTTTCAGTTGATTTCGCCGCGCGTGTCCGCCGCAGTGAAATGTTCCGGTTGTTTTCTCTGCCCTGTTTACAGCTCGATTCTAGATACTTTGACAAATTTGGTCGTTTTATCGTGAATTAGCTGTTTTATCGATTCTGTTTATTATATTGTTATAAGCTGGGGTATTTCTACACTATGTCATGGAAAATATCTTTAAAAAATATATAGTTTGCTACATAAATAAAGAAAAGTAAGCCCCCCCCCCCCTATCCTGTAATTTTTTAACTAAGGGGTAAAAATATAGATAAAAATTAATGTAGTGGAAGAACATAAGAAAAAGACTTTCAATCGGTAATATGCTTCTTTAAATTATTTTGGGTAGTTTTAATATATAGGATATTGTTAAATTCACGCTATTTTAAGTTTAACGATCACAGAAATAACTTTATTGTTCAGAGTCTATTTGAGAAATACTAATAAATATAAAATGATTTTTCTGTCGTCAAACTGAATATTTGCATGTATTTTTTGCATTTATATATTTTTACCAACTTATCATAATGTTTAAAAATTCTGAACGTATCCCAACTACAGAACCCTTACTGATTATGGAATGACACGAACTTGTATCTTTTTAAAATTAAGCTAATAACACACTCACCTCATACGCCGGCGTGTGGATACTATCTTTAATGATCGGCGCACTGTTCCTCGGCCCGATGTACGCCATTATCGCATTTACCACCACAACACAAGACACTCGATTACATCACACTCGATCGCGCACTGTGGAGCCCCCATCACACCCATAGCTGTGTTATGCACGATACCGTATGTCGTGCATAAGGTTCACATCACTTGCACTATGATTAGGATACTCTTTATGGCACTGTAGTGATATGGGAACAGATACTGTGATTTTTATATACAAAATAAAATATCGTAGTTTCAAAGAGTAAACATGGTAAATCCATTTCTATCTCATAACTACATGGATTTAATACCATTCGAAACAGAACGAGAAAAAGCATTATATGGAAAAACGCTTCAAAATTTAGCAACATTAGCTAGTGCGCGGCAAAATAAGCCGGATTCGCCAAACGAAATTGTAGGTTATGTGAACCTTAACATAATTACAATCGAATACCGAATAAACTATAAAAATATTTTAATATATATTCATACTATAATCGTATTTTATATATTGTGTAAAGAGATACATAGAACAGAGCACAGGATACCTGTCACTGTCTAACAGTTGGACACTATCGCAGTGGCAACACGTCAGTAACACGAGAGCCAGCGGCGAGGGAAAACGTGCGTATTTATAAACGGATTGAGCCAGTAATACACTTATAAGTCTACATTACACAAACGTAGGTCTCAGTGCGAGTAGTGAAGATGAGTACTTAACCATAACCAATGATCGTCTTGCTCCACTAATTGACGATATATTTCTTAGTATCAAAATATGTCTTGAAATGCTCATCAAAATCGGTTCCCACTGTTTGGAGAGTACCGCTACGCGCATCACAGCATTAAGTAAGTACTTGACATTCGGCGAATCCCACATACCTGATCACGCCGTCAGCTTGAATGGACTCACGAAATGTTTGGTTTAATTAGAATTTATTTATCTATAATTTAACCAAGTGTTCCCGTAAATTTTGATTTGATAGACTTAACACTATTACCCTTTAAACTATCGATATTATTCGGTGTCTTTGCTGCTCAACATTTCGTTCGTGAATTGGAACATACGCGTCAGTTTTAAATTTCCACGCAGTATACCTTAATATTTTTAAAGTAAAAAATTAGCCTACATCACTCCTAACGAAGTCCTCTATTTTTACGCATAAAGTTGCATCAAAATCGTGTCACCCGTTTCCAATACTGACAGACATATATTAAAAAAACTGGATATAAAATTGGAAAATAACAAGTTGTTTTCAAATTAGACCCGCCAAAATCACTTTTATTTGTTTCTATAGATAAAATACGAGTTGAAACAACCATTTTTGATTTGTTACCAGAGGCTCCACCGCCATACCTATTTCTGACAAACAAGCAAGCAGACCACTTGATGTTATACGGTCACTGCAGCCCATGGACACCCATATGTCTAATAATACTGAAGGCCTATCTTATGTCGTACATACATGCGTTTCAACTCTTGAGGACTAAGACAGTTGCCTCGGTGTAAGTGTACCCAGCAACCTGCCTCTTCAACCGAAACAAGAATTGCTTCACGGCGGACTACAAGAGCGGCGGTGGTACCTCCCGGGCGAACTGTAGTACCACCACCTACTTCAAACAAAACGTAACTTACAATAAAAAATAGTATTAAAGTTTAATTAAACTAAATAGTGTTTTTTTATATGAATTCACTTTATTTATTTTTCAATTTATCTTTGGGTGACCTAACTGTGCTATGGTACTTCAGTGCTATAAAAAGCACTTATTTTCGAGGTCAAAACATGATACCCAATGAGGTAACCCACTCTTTAGTACAAATATGCGAATACGCTTCTAGAAATACAGCCACAAGTGATATAACCCGCATAACATTGGGCAAGGCCAAGCGAGTTATCGCCAATGTTTTAATGGCAACGTTATAAATGATAATATTTGTAAACAACACGTTATTATTATAACTAGCAGTCTAATTTCAAATTAAAATATCGCGAGGAAACCTACAAATCTGAGTGTTGTTTGTAAAGTTCTCGAAGGTGTGAGATGCTTACCAATTCACATTTGGTCAACGTAGTGGACTATGGCCTAACCTTCTCATTCTGAGACGAAACCCGTTCCCGATAACCGCACCTCTCCAAACGAAACGCAAAAACCGCTTCACTACGGGTTACGAGGGCGGCGGTGGTACCTCCCCGCACGAACTATAGTTCTACCACCCACCAAACCTACATTTGATGCAGCACTACATTTGCTGCAATTTTGATTTCGCACCGCTTTCAATACCAAACAGCGCAAAACCTTTCAAATACTCCAAAAATCGATCCGGTTTTATCTAACATCCAGAGGTTAACATATTTTGGACATTATTTGTATTGTCTTAGGGTTTGATTTCAAACAAGTTTTGCTTATGAACGAACTAGAAATAGAAGCATGATACGCGCGCTTTTTCTAAGGCACTATTGAGAAGCGGTGGTCTCATATAAGGGTGCTTTTATATAGATGCGTAATTTCACTGACATCCAGTTCGCTAACTCCAAAGATCCAAAACAATTTCATAGTCATTTCTACACATCTATGGTATGACTGTGAATTTGGTGGCATAAGCGCCACACCATGAGTAGTGATAGACTAGTGGTTAAGTTTCCGGCCTCACACTCGTGGAGTCCGGGGTTAAAATCACGCACGCGCCTCTGATGTTTCGAAATTACATACGTAATATTTAATATTAATGACCACTTTAACGGTGAAGGAAAACTTCGTGAGGTAACCTACTTGCCTGATAGTTCTTTGTAAAGTTCTCGAAGGTGTGTGAAGTCTACCAATCCGCACCCATGCCCAGCAATGAGACATTAATGTGTAAACGATGAAGCGCTACACCTATTTTTGATTTGTAACCAACAGCGTTAGTAAGGGCTTTGGTTTACAGGGCCTGAGATCCTCCGATCGAAACGCAACAACTGGATTATGACGCTGGTGGTGGTACCTCCCCGGACGAGTATAAGTTAGTATTAGTTAGTACTACCACCTACGAAAGCAGCATTTTTTTTTTAAATTACCCTCTTTTTTGCCCTTGACTCGAATTGATTTAGACATGTGACGGCATTACAGCTTAAGGATAGAATAATTAGGGAGAACAGGGCGAGGACAGAATAATTAGGGAAACAGGGGATGGAGAGCGAGATACGCAAGTTTTGTTCGTAGTAATATCGCAGGCCATCGGCCGTAGAAAGCGAATTCGCAATTAAACCGCGCACATTTCTCTCGGAGAAAGTATTACCTACTGCAGGTAGAAGGGCTGTGCACCCGCAGGCATCGTTCGCTGGTGAATGTCGAACGTTAAAAATATATCGTGATTTCTATAACGATCATCGTCGTCAACCCATTAATGTCCCACTGTTGGGCATGAGTCTCCTGACAGAAGGTTTAGACCATAGTCCACCTTGCTGTCCAAATGCGGATTGGTTCACACAATTTATAAAGCCCAAGCTTCACACACCTTTACACACTTTTTGAAGAATTCACAGTTGCGCGCGGGATTTGAACCCTGGACACATCGCGAGGAAACCTACATACCTAAGTGTTCTCTGTATAGTTCTCGAAGGTGTCTGAAGTCTATCAATTGGCACTTGGGCAGCATGGTGGTTCATGGCCCTCGCCGTTTCATTCTCAAGAGGCGATCTGTGCCCAGCAGTAAAACTGTAAAGGGTTGATGATGAATTCTGCAAATATCGCCGAGCAGACTCGCGGACAAACGTTAACTAATTCTAAGAAACCCATTCACCGAAACCATTTATTTAGGCCGCAAGTCATAGCTAACACATACATTACATCACAACGATACAGTTTGAGAACCGCTCGTGTCGGAACGATCACGACTCGAACCCGGGACTGTTATTTATTATCGTTGTGTGAGTGTGCGAGTTTAGAATGGAATGCGAGCTTTACAATGTTAGGACGTAATCTATACTTAAATGTCAAACTCGCCAAAACGGTTCACGTGGATGTGAGAAGCGGATATCAAAGGTGCAGTTTTGTGTCGGATTTTATATCATTTCAGTATGAGAACTAGAAATTAATCCAGTTTAATAGACCCCGAGCTATCGAATATCAAGCTGATAGCGGGTTACGCAAAAACAAAATCTCTGCGTGTCAGATCTATATGAGGGCTGCTAGCGTAGCGGCCCTCATATAGATCTGAGGCGAGGGTTACTTTACAGAACGTAGTTATATTGTGACGTGAGTTGATAATGAGGTGTCATTAGCGAGCTGAAGGTTAAATCCGTTTCAAAAGCGGTGGTTGTTTCTGGCCTTTTATTCTTAATTTGAAGCTTCCTAACTTTAGAGAAGAAAGAAAAATATTCGTGTTTGGCACAAAATTCTCTAGGTTTTTTTTTATCTTTGAAGGGTGGTGAAACTTTAGCTCTTCCGGGGTAGTACCACCACCATCCTAATAATCTGCGGTGAAGCAGTTTCTGTGTTTCGGTTGGAGAGGTGCGATTCCCGGGCATACTTTCTTCCTCACGTAGCGCTCAGGAATAATGGCCTTGATACTGTTGTTTTTGTGTGAAAGTGCGTACGCGCATTTTACAATTTCGCCTGTTTGTCCCCAACTATCTAACTTGAATAAAACTTGTAAATTTATAGATAGTGACAGATGTTTGTTTTGTTCACAATCATCTCATTACTCTACCGCTTCTAGCCACGAGTCGTCTCTCAAAATGGGAAAGGTAGAAACAATTCCACCACGTTCGCTTAGTGCGCAATAGTAGAATCAACTGATAATAAATCTATAGTAATATAAAAGAGTTTGATTGTTTCTTTAAACGCGCTAATTTCTGGAACTACCCGTCGGATTTGAAAAAATCTTTGAATTAAATAGGCTATTTATTGAGGAAAGTTTACGGCTATGTACCATCACACTACGATTCTTATCGGCAACGCATTGCAAAGTTTAGAGAAAAAACGTATGCGAAATCTGATCGAACACGCGAATGCGGGCGGACGGTTTCGCTAAAGGTCCTTCTTATTCGCACGAACCAAGTCGCGGGCATCAGCTAGTTTCTAAACGCACACAACTTCGAAAATCTTGTTACATTCACCGAGCGATGTCGTGGCATCTCTAGTGAGGTAACATCACAGTTAAACACCCCATACAAATTGACATGCAGAGGGTTTCGAATTCGATTCCCGGCTAGGTAGAAATCGAAATGATGACTTTAGATTTCTGTTTTGAGTATGGGTGTGTGTATACTCGTGTTTGTATGTGTCCATGTTCATGTTCACCCACAACAGGAAATAGTGTGGGCTACAAGTATGGAAAGTTTTTTTTTTTTATCTTTAACCGTGAACAGGAGTTGTTCTAGAAGTCCTATATTTTTAAACCAGTTGCTTACGGTACATATAATGTCACGGCACGTCCGCTCGTCACGAACGCCCTCGGGCGAGTGACATTCTGCGATCGCCGCGACCTCTGTTTACGACTGTTGCGAAACTGTTGCTAACGACTGCACCACACATCGGTAACAACGTTTAGATCAAGTGCGTTGATTTGTGTGTACGCAGGCGACATAAACCAGACGAGTACTCAAACACCCAAACCCGGAACAGAAATCTAAATTCGTCATTTAGATGTATACCTGGCCGGGAATCCAACCCGGAACGCTCTGGGTGTCGCTTCGCCATGCGAGTTGACAAAACTCTCGCAGGAATGTAAGTTTCCTCATGATGATTTCAAATTTAAAGCAAATGATAAATAATACTATCATCATCATTACCCTCACCCCATTAACGTCCCACTGCTGGACGCGGCTCTACTCTCAGAACGAGGAGGATTAAACCATAGTCCACCACGCTGGCCAAATTCAGATTGGTAGACTTCGGACATCTCAATTCTTTGGTGTGTAGGTTTCCTCACGATGTTTTCCGT
>DWKL01003880.1:0-11098 GCA_018249415.1 Phareas burnsi
TCCGGCCACGTTATAACGGAACTGTGCAACTTTGCGTCAGTTAAACGTGGTACGCTTGCGGTTTTTTTCCGTTATTTCTCTTTACGTTTGTTGGTAATTTGTTCTAAGAACTAGAAGTTATACTTTTAGAAAAGTTTTTGCAAGTTTAATAGAAATCTACACTGTTATTATCTTTGCTTAGTTATGGAACTCGCCATTAATAACATTCCTTCAGCTTCAACTATTTTCGTAATCCAAACATTTTCCTTCATCAGAAAACACGCAAAAGTGAATTTTATTTAACTTTCTCTAGGTAATTAGATTATGTAATCTTTACCTCTGATATTTAAGTTCCGACGCAGAACGAGACATATTATAAGCTCTAAGTCCTTGTTTGGGTATTTGTGAATTACATAAATATGAATGTGTTGTTTTATATCAAAAAGTGATTTACTGGTTTAAGATATTTATTTCCAAAAATAGTACAACTCACTTACATAGGAAAATACATTTTGTTTTTGAAATAATTATACATCAAGCCTAGGAAACAACACTATTAACGTTTTACAATCATATTATTACAATTTGTGGAATATTATAAAGTATAACAATTTAATAATTTGCATGTGGGTAAGAAGCACATTAAGTATGGGACTTATTAAGTGTAGTTCTTTAGACAGGTGATAGATCGAAAGGTGGTAGAACAATCGTTCGTCTGGGGAAGTACCACCTCCGCCCTCATAATCCGCCGTGAAGCAGTTGTTGTGTTTCGGTTGAAGCGGTGCCAGGCACACATATAGCGAGGCGACGATCATACTCCTCAGGAGTAGTGACGCATCCATATACAACCTCGAATGGAACGTCGGTTTTTTTTGAGGTTGGATGTGGGTGTCCATGAGCTGTGGTAACCACTTAACATCAGGTGGCCTGCATGCTCGTTTGCTACTTTACAAACATAAAAAATACACTTATGCAAGGCATTCGAAGTTAGTTCTCGGGCGAGATATTCAGACTCCTGCTACATAGCATCAGGCTTTATAATGTCAGTTCCTAACTTGTCTTAAGTATATGATAAAAACAAATTGTTGACGCCTAAGCGCCTGTGTTAATATTCACAGCAACAACTATTACGATCGTTAATTATGTTAATGAGTAATTACGGTAGTTATGTCTACCTACAACGTGTTTTTATTTTTTAACTTTTATGTTTATGCAAATCATTTTATTATATCTTGTTTCGTACTGAAGAACGCACCTGTTCTACTTAATCCTGATCATTCCCGCACACAAATCAATATTAAACTTAATAGAAATTTTAAAAACTTAGCGCGAGCAGACCGTGTGATCATTGATATTTCTCATATTTAAATATTTTTATCACAAAATAACCTAAGATGGTGTAACATTATGAATAGTCCTTACAAATCTTACCTTACAAATCTCTATTAACGCTGTGAAGGTAGATAAGGCGAGATTCCCTCCTTTGTTTCGGCTCTCCCTACATTATGGTCCCTTCCCCGGAAATCATTTTGCAGCGCTGTCTCCTTATAAGAATATGTATAAACCGAAGCCCCTATTGAAACTTTATTATCCAAAAACTCGACAGAAGTAATTCTTTACTTACGTATTAAAAGTATATTTTGAAATATATTTACAGGTATATTTAGACCTAAGTATATTTTGCTCCGGTGTTTGAACTTAAATATTCGTCATTATTATTAACCCATTACTACCGTTCTTAAGTTAAGTTAAGTTAAGTTAAGTTGAAATGCCGTTACATACCAAAATCGCTTTTCGAGTTATGTTCAAAAACGTCATTTTTTAAAATGAATGCTTCTTAATAATTAAATATCATATGCAAGATTTTGATATATCGAAAATAGAGCACTTTCAAATAGTGAAAGTTTTAATTCGTATTTTATTTATTACGAGAACTTCAAGATGTCCAAATCGGCTAGATGTTGGATAACGACTTTATAGCTTAAGGTCGGCAGATTAATATACAACTAACTGCCCTTAAATATTATAATTATGGTTCGCTACTTATTATAAAATTCATCGTTAACGAATATTTTTGTCAATTAAGATTTTTTCTATTGTTAAAAAAAAAACATTTTTTCCCTAAGCTAAAGAAATAATTCAACCAACAAATCTCTATTAGCGTCACGCAGATAAGGCGGCTTCCCCTTTGTTTCGGTTCTCCCCCACATTGTGGTTCTTTACCGGAAATAATTTCGTGGCTCTGTATAAAGTTGCCTCATTTCTGTGCACCTGCGTTCCATCTTCGCTTTATTAGAACGAAGTTTCTTTAGAATAGTGGAAGAAGGAGCTTTATATTTTGCTCCGATTTTCAAGATTATCTCAAGTACATTGTTTTATTGAAAAAACAGTGCGTGTACTTAAGTACGCACGTAAAAAGTTATACTTCTGTGTCGTCAATCACATTTTTTTTACACAATGGAATATAAGTACATTGTTTAATTGAAAAAACAGTGTGTGCACGCACATAAAAAGCAATACTTCTTTGGCGTTAATCACAATTTCTTTTTTACACATTGAAATTAATTTTAACTGAATTACATAATATATGACATCGAATACTACGAATAATATTTTAAAATAAGTAACATTTTAATTCAATAAAATTAAACAGGAATAGCGTCTACGTTACTCGCGAACTGCATGAATAACTTCAAACCATAAATAATATAATAATCATAATTAAAAATATGGGACAGATGTCATATTGCTACATGGTAGAGAGAATGGTAAAGTTCAAACTAAGTTCTATTTTATTTAATACCAAGCGGAATAGACGCTTTGTATGATTCCGTAACATGGTGCGCGCACCGTAAAAATTCACTCTCATAATTTTTTCATAAGACGAAAGAAGTATAACTTCAACAAAATCATCATCTTCACGACCCACGTTGCACAATACTAATGAGTGCTGTATGTAGTTCTGGGTTCAATTCCTAGTCAAACGTTTAATTCCTATTTCTATGTGAATCAGCTGATCAATAGACTTTTAAGTACTTTTGAATTCTGTTCTGGGTCTGGGTATTAGTGTATTTGTTTTGCGTCTATTTGTATTCCTCATACTAGGCAGAAAATCTTGATAGGGATATCTATGGTTCTGTAATGTTTAAGAAATATACGTTTTCTGAACCTAGATCTGAACTAAGTTTTGACGTACTAAGCGATTTCCCTGATCTAAGACTTTTAAATCCTGTTTTCAAAATGTGGAATGATCTTTCTCCAAAGATATTTCCGGTGCGACATTTGGTTCTATAAGAAAGGTGCAAAAAGAGCTCTCCTTCAAAGCCGGCGATGCATTGGCGATTTCTTTGGTGTTGCAAATGTCCATAGGCTACGGTGACCACTCTCCATTAGACGGCCAATCAGCATTATCGTTAGGTTTAGTTATAAAAATAACATCTATTTAAAACATCTATTGAAAAAACGCATCTATTTAAGATGCGTTTTTTTAATTGATAATATTTTTGTTTTTTATTTTTTTTTGTTGGAAGTGTAGCAGACGAGCATGCAGGCCATCTGACGTTAAATAATCATTGCGGTCCATGGACACTCACTTCTAATCTTAAACAGCTCTAGAGTCCTATCTAATGATGTACGTAGATGTGTTACTACTCCTGAGGACAAATATTCGAGAGGAGGTTCGAGAGGTGGTAGAACTATAGTTCATCTGGGGACGTACCACCGCCACCCTCATAATCCGCTGTGAAACAATTTTTGTGTTTCGGTTGGAGAGGTGCGGTTGCCGGGCACACTTACAGCGAGGCGGCCATATGAGTCCTCAGAAGTAGTGACGCATCTATGTACGTCCTCAGACAGAACTTCAGTTTTGTTTGAGATTAAATGTAGGTATCCATGGGCTGCAGTGACCACTTAACCTCAGGTGACCTGCACGGTAGTTTACTCCTCTTTGAACATTAAAAAAAATGGTCGCCTAGCTTGTAAGTGCTCCTGACAACCACGCCTGTCTACCCGAATCACATTACAATGATCAAAAAATATAAAGATTAGATGAATCAAAATTTATATTGTGTCTATCTTAAAGCTTCAACAAAGATTAACGAAATACATTTGAATTCATATTGATTCAGCACTAAT
Source organism: Phareas burnsi (assembly GCA_018249415.1). Classification (NCBI taxonomy): domain Eukaryota; kingdom Metazoa; phylum Arthropoda; class Insecta; order Lepidoptera; family Hesperiidae; genus Phareas; species Phareas burnsi. The sequence goes on from DWKL01003880.1 coordinate 4,114, forward strand.
CTGTCCGTCCATTTGTGGCAGCTTGCGGCATCTCAATCTCATTGAGATTACCGTTATTTTTATTTAAAAAGTAGTGACAGCCTAGTGGCATGATTTCGACGTTTCAAGCTGGAGGTCCAAGGTTCTAATCGTGCACGTACACACCTCAGGTCTTCGAAGCTATGTGCGTATTAAAAACTAATTACTATTCCATCAATAAGTGAATAGGAGGTAGAAGAGAATTTGAGCGGGCAAGTGCCACCGCTGCCATAACTGCTATGAAGTAATTCTTGCTCTTCGGTTGGGGAGGTTTGGTTGTCGAGTACCCTTTTTTATGTTTGCAGAGTAGAGTTGTAACCTACTCTTACAAGCGAGGCCACTTAGTCTTCAGGAATAGTAACGTATCGACGCATGACCTCGGATAAGCCTCCAGTCCTGTTTGAGATTAGTGGTTATCCATGCGCCGCAGTGACCACTTAAAATTAGGTGGCTTGCATGCCCGTTTGAGTAGCAAACTGTAAAAAAAAAAAATGTTTACAACAATATCGATAATTTGTGTATGATGTGACGGTGTCTACTGCTAATTTGGGTCATTTAGTCCTGCTGTTTAAGAATTAGTTATTAATAAAGATATCATGAGCAGTGATTGTCTTGTGGTTAAGATTCCGGCCTCTCACACAGGGAGTCCGGGGTTAGAACCCCGCACGCACCTCTCATTTTTCGAAGTTATGTGCGTATTATAAATTAATTGTCACTTGCTTTAACGGTGCAGAAAACATCGTGAGGAAACCTTCACATCTGAGTGTTCTCTGTAAAGTTCCCGAAGGTGTGTGAAGTTTACCAATCTGCACTTGGCCAGCATGGTGCACTATGGCCTGATCCTTCTCATTCTGAGAGGAGACCCGTGAGACAGTAGTGGGACATAATGGGTTGATGATGAAAGACGTAATATACTCTTAAGCAATTTTAGGTAGTTGTTACAAAACACCAAAGGAAAAGGGCAAAGACACCAAGTCCTTGCTCGTTCAACATCGTTCAAATTAATATTAATGATAATGAATGCGGGTTCATATTGATTTTCCACTAATCTGTTCTTCGATTTGCGCCCAGATTCCGGCATCTTATTAAGATTACATTCTACTGATTGCTACTTAATTGATTTTGGAGGATTATTTTATTATGAGTATAAGACTAAAATTATCCTTATTAAGACTGAAATATGCATCAACGATCCACGATTACGCAATATATTTCAAGAGTGTGGCAACGTAGAAGTATTTATATACATCCCAATCTAATTTTTGGGTGTACGAGTGCATTTGTGGTGTATGTGACTTCACGTAGTGTACTTGAGGTCGATCACGTATACATCCATCCACCATCCCTTAGAAGTCAATGACTTCTGGCTGGACAGAAGTCTCCCGAAAAAGATAATTTTTCCGTAGTGTCTTATGCATTGCAAGTTGGGGACCGCAGGAACGAATAATTACAGAAAGACAGGAATATATAGGTCATATTCTCCAGATAGCTGGGTGGCAAAAGTTTGGGCGTTAGTCTACTACGTTAGACAGTTACGGATTGTTGGTATTTACTTACCATGGTATAGTAGATCACTGCTATGTCAGGGCCGGAATCTTACCACTAGGCTATCAAGCGTAGTAGTAAGATTTCGGCCTTCTCCCTGGTAGTCCGGAGTTTGAATCTCGTACGATCCTCTCACTTTTCGAAGTTATATGCTTATTAAAAAGTAATTTTTACTTGCTTCAATAGGGAAAGAAAACATCGTGAGGAATCCTATGCATCTGAGACTTTTCTATAAAGTTCTCGAAGATGTGCCACGTCTTCTAATCCGCACTTGTCCAGAGTGTCAAACTACGGCCTAGCCCTTCTGACGCTAAAAGGAGACATGCCCAGTAGTGGGACATTAATGGGTTGATGATGATGACATACTCTGAAGAAATTTATAGAAAACATTTAAGCATGTAAGTTTTACGATGTTTTCCTTTATCCTTAAAGAGAGTGGTCATTAATTTGTAATACGCAGATAACTTCGGAAAATGATAGCTGGTGGGAATTCCAACTTCCGCCTCCTATAGTGAGAATCATATCACTAGGCTGTTACCGCCTGGTGAATTTAGGATTTAATGATACAAATACATTACAATATTGATACAATTAAATATAAGTGCCGCATTTTATGTCAATTTAGTATTTAATGATACAAACAAATTACAATCTTGATACACTTGAATGTAAGCGCCGCATTTTATGTTTCTATATTGTTTTTATCACTAAATATGTGCCATTAAAATGCAATATTTCCGTCACGCGTTAGCCGGCATTATTTATCGCGAGAAATGTTCCTCAAAAACGATAAGTGTTACATTATTTATTTACTTCCTCGTTTATCTCGCGAACGGAAAAAATATATTAGGCGTGGGAGTGAAAACATCTTTATCATTACGAGGTGCTCAAAACCACTCATATTTCGAGGTCTCACTCCAATCTCGACTGTAAGGACCCTTAAAAGTATTGCATATTATTTTTGTTACTGTTAAGGACTGAGAATTATTTTAAAATACTTTTTTCGGTAGTAGGTATAATTCCGAATATATAAGGTGTTCGTCTGTTTTTTTTAAACTATGAACATATTTATGAACCATAAAATGGGGTATAATTTCAGTTCGGCCAGAGTGGTACCACTGACGCCCTCACAATCCACCACGAGGCAATCCTTATGTTTCGGTTGAAAATTTGTAGTTGTTGGGTGCACTTACAAGTGAGGTGAGCATCTCGGTCTTCTGGAGTATTAACGCATTAATATAATACCTCACACTCTGGTCTGTGTGACCATTTAACATTAGGTAACTTGTACGCTTATTTGTTATTCTTTAACTCTCATCGGAGGCCTTGTGGGTGGTTTGTTAACTTTCACCACGGGTTGGCTTCTAACCCGTATCCTCACCAATGCGCATTGAACCAGCGTGGTGGAGTATACTCTAGGCCTTCCGCAGTTATAAGAAGAGACTCGTGCTCAACCGTGAGACAAAAAGGGTTGAAGCCACGAAAAGTTCTATCACCTTTGCAATATGAGGAGTCTATCTCCTTGTTTTATTTCCTTAAAGAAGAAAACACTCTAAATTCCCTTCCAAATGGAACGCGAATAGTAGACGATAAAACGAAGTGTAAATTCACGCTGTAAATGATAAATTAGATGTAACACGTTTATCACTTTACATCCATTTAGATTTACTTCGACGAATCGAATTACAATTCGGTTACTCCGGATATAAACGTATTATATTCGCAACGTTAAGCCTCGCTAACCTTGGAAGGGTTGATAATTTATAAATGCCATTTTCTATAAGGTTGATTAAAATTATATCTTGTTTTCATCTTAATGAATTTAATGTTATTTATCATCGTGGCCCCCAAGTCTCATCTTATCTTTATTTTGTGTAATAATATTATTATTTTGCATTTATCTTTAATTATAGATATTTTCTTGGGTAGTTCGACTTTAAAGCTGCCACACTTATTTCTACCTTCTATAGCAATGTTTAACGCTATGGCCTTGTTTTTTTATGTTTGAAGAGAAGCAAACGCGCGTGCAGGCCATCTGATGTTAAATGGAAATTGCAGCCGATGGACACTTAAACTCATCTAACCTCAAATAAAACTGAAGTTCTGTCTGAGGTTGGCCGTAGATGCGTCACTACTCCTGAAGACTTAGATGGTCGCCTCGCTGTAAGTGTGCCCGGCAACCACACCTCTCCAACTGAAACACAAAAACTGCTTTATGGCGAATTATGAGGGCGGCGGTGGTACTTCCCCCGACGAACTATAGTCACCATGTTTGAAGAGTATGGTAAAAGAGGCGTACTCACACGTGGCGTTCCAACTTAGTCCTCGGGGCTAGCTATGCATCTGTGGCCGAATTTACGGAGAACTTTATTCCTATTTGACACGACCACCGTGGCGAAACGTTTGCCATACCAGGTTGACATACAGACCACTTAACATCAGGTGGCCTGTGCGCATGTTTGCTACTATTCCAACATAAAAAAGTCATATTTGTTTCAACACTATTTGCAATTTTCTAATCAATAAATAAATAATAATTTTATAACAGTAATACAATTGCAATTGCTTTTTATTTCCTCACGCAGTATAAGCCCGTTGGGACCATTAAAACTGTTTTAATATAAACCAATAAAATTGACGGAAATTTGATGTTGAAGCTACCTTCGGGCATTATCCTAAGTGCCACCATTTACCTGAACGACTGAGCGCTTAGTGGAATGGTTTGAAATGAACGGGATTTTTCTGAATGGTGAGACATTATATTACGACGCGGGGTCACTGACGTTGCGTGATTTACCTTACGTTGAATAGATTCGTTATAAAAAAAAAGATCCTAGAAGTTAGTACAATGAAATTAAAATGTATTTTTTGCGATACCAGAAAAGTAGCCAATGCATCGCTGACTTTGAAACTAGGCCATCCTTTTTTTTTTAAATTCTATTGAACTGAAATTATATTTCCGATGTCCTGACGCCAATTATCATGTTAATTAATATCCGTGGAATGTAAACCTTTTCTTTGTTCTAGTTTATAAAGTATATATCTAGGTCCCCGTATGACAAAGGTTCTAGTTCTAGTTTATAAATTATATATCAATATCCCTTTGTGACAAAGGCTCTAGTTCTAGTTTATAAAGTATATATCTATATACCTTTGTGACAAAGGCTCTAGTTCTAGTTTATAAAGTATATTTCTATGTCCCTTTATGACAAAAGTTCTAGTTATACTTTATAAAGTATATATCTAGGTCCCTGTATGACAAAGGTTCTAGTTCTAGTTTATAAAGTATATATCAATATCCCTTTGTGACAAAGGCTCTAGTTCTAGTTTATAAAGTATATATTCATGTCCCTTTATGATAAAGGTTCATGATAGTTTAAAAAAGTTTGGTATTACTTATTGTCTAATGGAATTATATGAAACTTATTCGTAAAACTATAAAAAACAATTCCCCAATTCAATAATAAAAAGATCTGATAAAGTTTTTAGGGTAAACCGAATTAATCCTTGTTTTTCTTTTGCAGGAAACTTGGGAAGATGAAGCTCTGTACATATTTGCTTCTGAGTTTCTTGGGTAAGTTGCTATTTATGTTTCTAATTTTTGTGATTTTTTATCTTTGCGCTAAGAATTTCTTTCTTATTGTTTTCTAGTTTGGTAGAATATGTGTATGTGGATTGAGGGATCATTTAAAAAAAAAATTCAACCCTTACGAAATTAGACAATAAGGAAGGTGTTAAAATATAAGTACTAAAACTTAATAATAGTTATTTTAAGCAATTTTCTTGGTTTTGTGTGTTTGTGGGGTCCACAACAATACTTAAACAAACTTTTTATTTCGAACGGTATAAACTTAACTGATTAGGACTAACTATCACTTGCTTTAACTTTGAAGGAAAACATCGTGAGGAAACCTACATATCTGAAAATTCTCTGTGAAGTTTTTGAAGGTGTGTGCAGTCTACCCGCACTTAGCAAGTGTGTTAGATTATGGCCTCACCCTTCTCGTTCTGAGAGAAGACCCGCGTCCTACAGTAGAACATTAATGCGTTGATGATGAAACCGAACGACCCGATTAATCCAATTATAGAAAAACGAAAACCCATTAAAATCGTTTTTCGTTTGTCCATGAGATTCACTGCCACAGGTAGATCTCTATATAGCTTCCCTACCACCCAGACAAAAACTAGAAAATTATAACATCTCTCCATTTACGCCAGGGTTAAAATATATTATGGGTTACAAAAACCTTTGAAACAAACACAAGTGTCTTCCAGTACTGAAGTAGTTACATAAGACTGCGTGTGGAGGCTTACAAGGGAAGTAAGAAGACGTGCTATCTCACGCTGTTTCGGGTCAAGCCGCTCTCTGTAAGTTACACCTCACATTGTAGTTTGTCTCAGTCATAATTGGGTCGAGTTCGGAATATCCAAGTATTCTTTTGACTCCTTTTTGTGGAAGGTAAAAGTGATCGAGATACTTTTTTGTTTATAATTATGTTGAAAGGTCCACCGTTAGTTTTGTTACCACCGTTAAGTTTTGTGTCCACCGTTAAGTTTGTTCTTGTTGTAAGATGAACGGTGGTAAAACTATTGGTGGTTTGACTCCGAAGAACTGCCGCTACGCTATTGCTGTTTTTTAGTATCAGGATTATACTGCAATGTTTTGGTATGAAGCGGGTGATGAGATACATACATGAGCCGTTGAAACTTATTGCCAAGTTGCAAGACAACTATGGCCGACCCCAGGACTTCAATTATATTTGTTCTACCACCTATTATTGATATGGGACTATGCTTCGACCAGGGAGGTACTATCGCCTCGTAATCGCCGTGAAGCAATTCTTGTGTTTCGGTTGAAGGGGTGTGGTTGTTGGGTACATTTATAAGCGAGGCGGCCATCTTAGTGCTCGGGAGTAGTAACGTATCTATCTACGTATGATTAGAATACGTTCTATTTGAGATTATATGGACACTCAGTCCACGAACTACAGGGAGCATTTAATATCAGGTGCCCTGCGTGCTCATTTCTATTGTACCAAAAAAACACAGAAAGTGAACTGAATAAAGTACAGGCATTTTTCGGGTATTTCCCTATAAAAACTCTGTGTAATATCTAAAGTTACAAGCCCACCGCCCACAAGATCACAGTTCGGAGATTTAAGGATCTCTTGAGAGGAGGATTCTAGAGAAGCGCAATTGAGTTTTGCAGACTTTGTATCTAGTTTGCAAACTTTCGGGAAAAAATCTCGCGATACGTTTTCTTGCCTAAATGACCTTTGCTTAATGGCTTTAGTCAAAATAACATTTTCACGAAATGTTAGGGAAGTTGAATGTCACATAGCGAAGACTCATATTGTATTGTTATTCTTTTGGCATAAAGTTGAGTATAATGCAGACATGTTCTATAATACGCAATTATTTT
>DWKL01003881.1:0-11097 GCA_018249415.1 Phareas burnsi
CTGCGTGTACCAACAAATTAAGCGATCGATTAAAATCATTGATGTATAGTTTCAGAAACTATGCGATCATAGATTTTCTTTTATGCATGCATTTTGTTATATTATACTTAACGTTATTATAAATTAAATGGCGCAATAAAAATTGTCGAGAAAAATATTTTTTGTTACGGCTCTAAGCTTACAAAATAATTGAGAAGTTAATAGAATACAATAATACAACACTGGCATGCTCTCTACATAATATTATGTTAAGTATACAATAAAGCAATCTAACCAATAATAATAATTCAATTTTGTACTATTATTCTATTCATATTTTTTATTTTTATATAGATTTTTTAAAACTTTAACTATACGCTACGCTAACCATCTAACCAGCGCGATACGTTGCGCACCTCTACTCTATACAAAACCGGTCGCCTAACGAAAATTTAAAAATTCGTTATATTTTTTATGGCTTCTTGATTGAGCGAGGGGAGGAATTTGGAGAACGACGGTCGACGGCGTCCGCTAGGGGTTGCTTGGTTTGCCGCCGCTTCGCGCCTGCGCACGTAGTTCGCGCCACTGCTACGTTGCTTGCAAGCCAGATGTTCTGAAAAGCTTCCTGCCTGTCGTCGTTTCAATGCTCTGCATTTTTATCAATTAAATATAAAATGTGGACTAGGGCTATCTTTTTGTTTTTTGCTATTAGTGAAGTATTTAGTGACTAATTTAAATATGTGTTCTGTAAACTGTGGCGTTTGATAGAAAATTATCGGGCGTCTCGATGTCCACGAGTTCACTCGAGACCAACAAAGCGGCGGACATTTTATTTTGAGTACTCGATAATGTAGCGTTTGCGTCGAAAACATTAAATGTCGTTTTATGGTTCTGAATTCGGATATCGTTCGCTTACACCTTTCGTAAGTATAACAATTTATTAACTGGTAATTTGTGTGAAATTCTCATATGTTTGCACCATTCTTTGGAAAGCGGTTATATCTACGAAATACCGCTAGGTCGTCGATATTTTGGGGAAAATGTCGAGAAAAAAGTGACGTAAGCTAACCTGGACATCACAGGTATCGCTGGGGACCTTTAGCATTACATAAAGCATGTTATATTTTGTATCGACCCACTCCGCTTCGGAGGCTTCTCACTAGTGATTTCCGCGCGCGCGGCGCCCCTAACCTCTTCACTAATTGAATTGTGATGATTACGTTTACCTTCTTGTAATGAAAAATTTATGACGTAGTCAGTCATGTTAATGAAATTTTAATATGGTACAGCGATGCCGAGGGGGGTGAAGCGAGGGCCGGCGGAGGGCGAAGCTGAGGTGGTAGTACGGGTCGGGGCGTCTCCGTCGCACACCACTCTCCTGGACGACAGCCCCAGCCAGCCCATCAGCTACCACCTGCTCGACCACGGCTATGGCGCCACGCCGCAGCACCAGATACGCCGCGAGGCGCCCTCCGCACCGCCCAAGACATCAGAAGTAAGTTTATTGTGTCAGGTTCTTGATGCTATCATTTTTTGTACCCAATATCATGAATTAATCAATTATATGCTTCTCCTTGAGTTTACTGATAGAAATTTTTAGATTTATTAGGGCACATATGTGCGAAATAACACATTCTACAAATCAGCTGTTTTAGCTAAAGGTTAGACTTTATGATTTCTAATGATCATGTCGAGGCATTCTACTTTATAAATAATGTTGTGATATTTTTAACATCCAGCTATCCCAAACAACACTATCAAGATTGACTATACTTTATTAACTACATACAAAAGTTCATTGAACTGGATTTATCACCTTAGAAAATCTTGCTACTTAGATATACACGTAGCCTGATCTTTTTAGGAATAGTCATTGTAGATATATTCTTTGGTTATCTATATGAGATTATGAAGTTAACAGTCAATTCTAAAATGAAAGACATTAAAAGTTATTGCATTTGACTTATTACAAACTTGGAACTATTCAATTGGGATCAATAGCTTCAACGTTTAATAGGGTTTTGGAACTTCGAGCATGCACTTGGAATATGCAAGTCTTAAACCCTTAAATAAATACATAACCAATGCTGATAAACTTAAAAGTTATAAATGCAGTATTATATTCATAAATAAAGAGAATTAATCTGGTTTCAAAATATGTTTTTTTTTCATACATCATATATGTATTTCATTGTAGTCATCTAAAACGTAAAATACAATGAGCCTAGCTGATAAAGTAACCTTATTTTCTTATCATTGTTAAGAATATTTCAGTTATTTTTATGCCACACAGATAGACTAGACCTAACCTAGACTACATTTATATCTACAGCAAATAGCCTACATTAAGAGTTGTGTTCTCGTATGACTTTTCCTGTAACCATTATTGTTTTCATTTAATGGTGTATTTCCATGCTAGTCAAATAAAGTAGTCCAATGTTTAAAGTTTTAATCAGCATAAAAACAATAAAATTAAGAGGAACAAAATCTTGACTATTTCATTTTCATATTGATAATCGATATTGATTGAGCTTTGATTTCTGGTTTTGGATAAGAATGTGGGAAGTGGTAATTATTACCTATAGACAGTTACAACAGATGAGTCACCGTGCATTGTCAGCATATCAGAGCTCATTTATGCGTATATTTAAGCTCTCACTACTTACCACCAACTTTTTCAACTCCTATTAGTGACATTTTATTTATCTATTACTACTGATATAACTTTCTGTTTGATGTTTTGTGTATTTGGGATTTCTTTAATGATTCCATTGATGTATTTATTGCAAATAATTTTTAAATTTTGGTCCTACTTAAGCATTTCAAGTGTAATGCTTAAAATCAATTTGCAACATCTTTTTCTTCAATGTACACCTCATATATTTTGAGGTTTGGAAATAACTATCTTCTGAGGTCTTGTTTTTGTTTTATAGGGTTATTTTTTGTGGTTTATCTGTATTATGTTTTCATACTTGATTTTATTGTTGCATTCCCTATTTTGATAACACTATGTACTATCTATTGACAATATTTTGTTTGTAATTATAATACAGATAATGTTGTGGATATATTTATATTGTGTTATGTAATATATTATAATACGTAAGATCATTGTATTTTTGTTGTAGTAGACTAAACTTTTTATATCCGAGTTTACAAATTGTTTATTTTTATTATGTTTGAATGCATTTCTTTTATTTATTCACCGTTCACTGGGGCGACGTGGGATTGTTTTAAAAACAATTCGTGGGGCATAGCAACCACGTCGTAACTACAATGGGCAGATTATAACCCTCTGTAGCGTGGACGCGGAGAAAAGCGTTGCTTAAGCGAGATCGATCGGCGTGTGTGATGCCGGTCGGCTTTGGGTGAATTTGTTTTCCGTTACGCGCAAACCCGTAACTTAAATTCGACGACGCCCCACTTTGAATCGCGAAAGTTTTGGTTGCTCGGTGTGAAGCTAAGCTACCTATGCTCAGCGTGCTCCCTACTGAATTACGTCGGACATTTTAACTTAAAAAGGACTTAGAAAAATATTTTTGTTGTTCCGTTAATGGATTCCAAGAGTTTAGTTATCAATCGTTTCGTTCCGGTCGACCCATGGCTACGGGAAACAAAGTCGTGTAATTAAACTTGCAAACGATTCCTTTGTTTTGTGTTTATATAGTTTTGTGAAATATTGTTCCATTATATTGTACATATTTCGATCTGAATATGATTCATAAAGAGTTAACAGGATAAGGGGCGCCCGCCATTTTAGATGCTGACAACTTTTCGGCTGTTTATAGGCTCGTGAGAGATGCTTCACCCCCAAACATTTGATCCAACTTAGATGAATTCCATAATTAAACTTCGGAATACGCTGTCTGTTCCTTCATTATGTATTTGTAGAAATGAAAATTATTTGTTAAGATTGTTTTCCTTGCAATGGAATCGACTTCACATTTTACAAGATGATCGAAATAATAAATTAGTAGCTTCCTGTGTTGAGGTCGATCTTTCATCTTATCAGTGATGTATGAATGAAGGAATCGGTAGTTTGCTGATGATATTTAAAAGAGCTCTATTGTTATGAAACCCAAACGAAACTGCCAAATGGACACTGTCGTGAATAATTACTAGAGATCGCCGAACGATCCGGTGTTTCAGCCGCTATTGACGTACATCGATAGGTGGCAATGTGCCGAGACTTTCGGGATGAGTGGAAACTTTAATTTTACTCAAAACAGCTGGAGGGCTAACCTTAAACTTGCCGTTTTGTGTAGCCGTATTTAAAATAGCCTGCAACAAGTGTATGATAGTCACACATGTTAACAGTCACGTCGTGAGTGGCGATCACCCGCGCGGCGTGCCGGGACGCCATGTGGCCGCACCACCATGGGGTCACGTGGCCAGGTACCGACATCCTGCGCGCGGCTACGTTGCGCAATTCAACTGTCATTGCCCTTATCGTATCGTTTTAACGGCGCAACGATTACCCCCTCGACGAACCTAGATGCGTGGCTTAGCCCTTTACGAAAACAGCCGAATAACCGCTGCATTATTCAAATAAAACCATTCAAATGAAACGAGAAAAAAAATCTGCTTTGTTCTCATCCACTAAACCGGTTTATGCAATAGCGACGATTTGCATTAATCAATTTTATTATTAACATTAGGATCCCAGAGGAAGGGCTAAATTGATTATGATAATGGCGCAGGCGAATTTCTATTAATACAGGGGTGTCGAATTATGTTTTATCTTATATGTCTAAAGTTGGTGGCACATCTGCTCTGATTTACTCGATCCCACCACGGCACCGCGCACAATAACGACAGAGACCCATAGTTCGGGTAAATTGACAATAGGTCTGACAGTTCCCGGTTAATAATAATAAAAAGTTTGAGATAAGAAATTGGCATTCTTTTGCTAGTGGTCCCTTTCGAGAGCAAAGCGCCTTTTGTGTTGATTCTAATTTATGTCGTGTATTGTGTTGGTTGGTACCCTCCCCACACACTTCCTTGAAGGGGCTTTGGCCCCGCGCTGTTTCAACTTGAATTAGTTGCATCGGTTCATTGAAAAATGTCTCGTGCATCGTCTATCCTGCGCATTTCTGTCTAGTTCGGTGCGGTGCAAAACTGATACGCATTTGAAACAATGTTCCCAAAATAATATTGTGCTAGTGAACTATAGTGACAGTGGTCGTTCGATACATTTAATTATTTTAATCAAATAAATCATTGGGCATAGTGATCACGTGTCGATAGAGATGATGTGTGCAGTGGACTGTTGAAACGGTTCTCTACAAGTGATCTTCAATTGGGTTTAGCCACACTAACAATGACGTACATCGTTTTGAGAGTGAGTCGTGAGATTTGTCACGGATCTCTTCAGCGAATAGAACAGTTTTTTGCCACACTTCGCTTAGTTTAGGCAGTTTGACGCGTTCAGGACCAGGTGATTAGGTGTCGGTAATACAAATTGCAGTGTAATTGGCTCATTAGATAACTAAGTCGCTCAGATGTCGTTATTTTTTTCTTATATATGTCAGCCATTTTGGTTGTTTTTTATCGCAGTATTTACGCAGTAACTTATGTGTAAAAGTTAAAAAAGTTTTTTTGCGCTGACGTTTTAAATTTGGGCAATTGGCTAGGCTGGAAGGAAGGAATCTAGTTGTGTTAAGAACAGAGGGGCATCAGTCTTTTGTTAATAATATTTCTGTCTAAAGCTATTGATGAACAGTTAAAAAACTTTATGGATACTTTATTTTTTAATTAAGAATACTTGTAAGGATCCTAGGTGACGAATGTTCCTAGTTTATAAGTGTCACGTGATTCGATCGCTCAGATTTCTCACAGATCGATCACCGTCTTAAAATTACAGCAGTAGAGTTGGCGCTGATGCCTTCTCGTTTGTGGAAAGGTAGACGGACTTACAAGAGGTGTTTCGAGATCAGTTAGGAAATGTCTTCCTATCCTATTTGGGCTTGGTTACAGATGTTCATGGGCGGCAGAGATTTGATTTACCTGTAGGAAGCGTATGCACATTTGATTCCTAAGTCTATTACATTGAATGGTGCTAATACGTGTGCTCTGTGCAGGCGGTGAAAAGAAGACTGAATCTGAGCGAGAGCAGTTCAGGCAGTCAGGGGCACGTGGTGCCCATGAAGGCTGACTTTAAGACGCCCAAACAGAAACGCGTCAAGGTCCTCACGCCCTACAGTCGACCGTCCAGTTCTATGAAAAAATACACCGAACGCTCCAGGTACAATAATTTTCATCAAGGTAATAATACCTCCTCGTTAAGCTTATTGTTACGTTTGATGTGATCTCTCCCGGTCCTGCTTAGTTATTGTCAGTTTAAATAACTCCGACATTTTAAATCGAGACGTCCACGACGCAGATGTTGGATGACGTCGAAACGGTATCGTAAATGTTTCATAAGCGTCGAATAACTTCCAAGTCGGATGTAACGCGCCTCTCTTTCAAGTTCCAACTTCCTAATTTCGCCGTGCTTCCCTCGTCCCGTAATTGCGTTAACGGCCGAGTCCCACGCCTAGTTAAGCTTTTTGATCCCGTTTTACTTTGTTTCAGGTTTGACACGTCATTAGGTCTGCTAACCAAAAAGTTTGTCGCTCTACTAAAGTCCTCGCCCAACGGCGTACTAGACTTGAACATAGCGGCGGAACACCTCTCTGTCCAAAAGCGTCGGATATACGACATCACGAACGTATTAGAGGGTATAGGAATATTAGAAAAGAGATCTAAAAATAATATACAATGGAAGTGTGGTGAGTTGGTTTTTATAATTAAAGCATATGTGCATATGAATTGCTAAGTTTTCATTTCAATTGGCGTATCCTTCGGTCAGTCATCATCGTCTCTTCATTGACATGCAATCATACTTCATTGAAACAAACGTAATAGGGTACGTAAGCAGTCGAATAGGCCAGCGTCGCCTTGTAGCGCCGTAGATTTTACGCCAGATCTATTCCACGGTCAATTATGTAGATAAAGATATAAATTAACAAATATTTATTCCATACGATCGTTGGAACCAGTGATGGCCTCGTCAGGCCGTCTAGGTATTGTCCTGCAATAAGTTATCTTTACAGTTTTTCATATAACTTAATATTCTTACTTACTAAGAAAAGTAAATTTGGAGATTTTTAATGGGGTCTTTTGTCTTGACTGCTCTACTTTCGCGGCGATTAGAAATTAGTGACGAATTTCAAACTAAAAAGATTATCAACGTTCAGTGCCTGCTAGCATGATTGGATTGGAATAAATCCGTGTTCTATCTGCTTACCTATTTAGCAAATTTATATACTTTTTTATGTGAGAAAAGTACCAACGAGCGTGCTAGCCAGCTGATGTTAAGCGGTCACTGCAACACACTCACGTCTAACCCCATCTAGGACTGAAGTCCTATCTAAGATCGTACGCATCCAGCGTTACTATTATTTTGAGGACTAAGACGGTCGCCACTATGTAGGAGAACCCGGCAACCACACATCCAACCGAAACAATAATTGCTACACGGCGGAATCTGAGTGTGGCGGCGGTGCCACCCTGGACGAACTATAGTTGTATCATCTATTAAATATATGTTTTTTTTAGGGGTAGCACACGAGCGTGCAGGCCACCTGATGTTAAGTGCTTACTGCAGCCCATAGACACACAGATGTACCTCAAACAGGGCTGAAGTCCTATCTCAAGTCATACGCAGATGTATCGCTACTCCAGAGGACTAAGATGGTCGCCTCGCTGTGTGTCCCACAAGCATACCTTTCCAACCGAAACAAGAATTACTTCACGGCGGATTATAACGGCGGTGGTACCTCCCCGGACAAACTATAATTCTAGTGATTGTAGATGTGTACAAAAAATTTAAATACAATACATACAAATATGGCGTTCACATTTGATAGTAAGTTGCTCTTTTATGATATCTGTTTAGTAAAATTATAATTCTACGCGTCTGCCATTTACAGTTGCCGCAGGACGGACGGACGGCGTTAATTTCCGTATTAGCTTAAAATATTGGATTTGAGAAATTTATAAAAGGGCGACTGAAGATTGCTAGTGGAGCTAATCTTCTGAATAAAACCCATCGAGTGTAACTTTTTTATCTCATTTCGTAAGATTGACGGCTGGTTTATGAAGTATATTATAGATGGGATTATTTTTTACTACTGAGACCGCATTAGGATAGGTTAACAAGTCGTCTCCAAACTCCATGCAATTAAAAAGGTTATATAAATATTTTTGTGAATTATTAGAAAAATATGTCACTGCAATTTGAAGGGAGTTAACACTTTTGCGACCTCAAGGTTGTGAGGTACTGACCTCTAAACAGATCTGTATGGAATACTTGTGGTAAACCTTGCCTACAAATTCGAGCTCATGTTATGTCTGTCTTATTTTATGACAGATCTATGTTTAAATTTCAGACTATATCCATTTTTAGCGTCATCCTCCCAGAACTTTCAGATCCAAATTATATTGGGTTTTACTATTAACGCTATTACATAGAGATAGGTAGATTTCTGTTTCGGAAATTATCGTAGTATACCTTACATTAAATATTCTCATATATAGGATATTGCGTAGAAAAATATTAATCACCTCAAAAGGCAGTGATAACGTTGATAAGCGAGATCTTTTCTGTATGTCAGCGAACTCATCACAATTTCAACTTCAATTACTAATTATTTAACTAGCAATTTGGAGCGGTCTATCTACTTTAAAGCGGTTTTGAGGGTATAACAGCCACGATCATGAATACGTTACGGTCCCAATGGTATGCACTTTTGTTCTTTCAAAATGACAATCGTTTAGATTATAGTCCACCACGCTAAGTGCGGGTGCATGGACTTTACATATCTTTAAAATTTGAGAACTTTCAGGTATGTCAGTTTTCTTCGATATCTTCCTTTCGGCATACGATAGAAATATCAAAAATCAAAAGTCTAGGTTTTGAACTCCGACCCTTGGAGGGAAAGCATGAAGCACTTGTCACTAAGTTGCTGCGTAATTGTACAATCCACTCATCCATCTGCCTTCCCTATATCGATATCTACTTGTTTATTTTTGCATTTTTCTTTATTTACATGTTATTTATAGGATTTCACCTAAAACGTTATATGCTGGGTGAGGTGAGGCTACGTTTTTGAAGAGGCGTGGTTGTCGGGTACACTTAGAGCGAGGTGACTATCTTAGTCTTCAGTGGTGACGCTTCTACGTATGACTTCAGATAGGGCTTCAGTTTTGTTTGAAGTTAGATGTGGGTGTCCATCGGACAGCGACTTAACATCAGGTGACCTGCACGCTCACTTGCTACTCTTTAAATATAAAAAAATATTAATAGATGTATTGAGGTTACATGCTCTGGGATTTGTTAGAATAGCATAGTGCGCCGTGGCTGGTGTGCGCTCGCAACGCTGTGCAAGCACTCAGTTCAGTGTTCTGGCACCATAGCCAGCAGTCTACTTGACTTCTTTTATTATTAAATGGAAAACTGTTTAACATAAAAAGAGTTCTTTTCCTTGTTGCAGATTATTGTACAAAAAAAAATATTTGTTGATCGAAGGTAACCAAAGCGAACAATAATAAAATATGTAATTCAAAATGTGTATTGAAATTATATAGAAAGAAAAGTAAATAAACTTGTCGCTTAGAGAAAGGTCGTTATAAATATACTACGTTTAACGGTTAACTTCATTCTGTCGTTTTCGTGTGACGATGCGCGCGAACATTTTAAAATTTTAGACAGTTAACTCAGACTCATTTGCTTTCCATTCACCATTTTCCTTTCCTATCGCATCTAATTAAATATAACTTCACCAATATCAGAGTTCGTCATCATCAATCATTGATTAATATTCCACTGCTGGACGTGGATATTTTTGGTTTTCCATGCTGGTCAATTGTGGTGGTGTGTGGAGATAGACTTTTTAGGCATTTAGACTCCTTCATGTTTTCCTTTATATATCAATCAATTTTTGTTATAAGGTTCAGATACTATAGAATAGCAGTTTTTGTGTGTGTGTTTTTTGTTTGTAGTGTGTGTGTTTAGTGTAACAAGGTCGCGCATGTCGCAGGGCCGGGTGGAGGCGCGGGCGCGGTGCCGGAGGAGGGCCGCGCGCGACGGCTTCGGCGCGAGGTGCGTGCGCTGGGGTCGCGGGAGGCGCGCGTGGGGCGCGCGGTGGCGGCGGCCGAGCACGCGCTGTCGCGGCTGTCGGCCGAGCACGGTGCGCGCGCCTACATCACCTATGCGGATCTGCGTTCCATCCGCGACTTCCGCAACCAAACCGTCATCCCGATCAAGGCGCCGCCCGACACGCGGCTCAGTGTTAGTACTCGTATATACATACATACCATATGTAATATATAGATTACTTCCGTTCCTCTATGAGTAACAGTTATATACATTTTTATCTCGACTGAATGAAAGCGATAGGTTGCCCTTAAATGTACTACATATGGATATGCATTGCCAAGTGCAGTGACTGTGGTAAATAAATTATGGCAAGTACCAAATGGCCATGGAAAACTAGTTCTGGATTGATAATATCGCCCAATCCAGTGCAAAAGTATCCAATGCAAAGTAGTAATTAAGTGTGACAATTTACAAAAAGTAGATTAATTTCAAAATTTGGTTTTATTAACAATTGCTATTACCAAAAGCCGACATTTGATAACATTGATTCGTATATTCAGGGGCTTTTAGTGAATGTGTTGAAAATTTAGCTCATGTTTCATAGAAAGAAACATCTTTAACATGAACTCTCAAATTATTTGTATACTCGACATGAAAGTGAAATTAACTGTATATATACACGTTGCTTGCAGGTACCTCACCCCGATGAGAAGGGCTACATGATTCACTTGAAGTCAATGTCAGGTGAAATCGAAGTCTACCTCTGTCCAAAGGAACGGCCGCCGTCGCCACCGCCCTGTGAGTTTAAATATCAAATTTACCATTAATTTATTAAGACATCATTGGAAGAGTAGTAAACAATAGGTTCAATAGGTGGTAGAACAATCGTCCGTCTGGGGCAGTACCACCGCCGCCCTCATAATCCGCCGTAAATCAATTGTTGTGTTTCGGTTGGAGAGGTGCGGTTGCCAGGCACA
>DWKL01003882.1:0-11097 GCA_018249415.1 Phareas burnsi
TTTTTTGTTTTTTGTTACACTATCTGGGCTTAGGTAAAAGCTCAAACGGAACTTCGGTTTTTTTTTGAGGTTGGATGTGTGTATCCTTGGGCTGTGGTGACCACTTAACATCAGGTGGCCTGCAAGCTCGTTTGCTACTTCACAAAAAAAAATGTCTTCAGGGTTAGCACCGCATTTACAATCAACAGCAGGAGTCCAAACTAATATCGATCATATTATGTTGGACTCCTGTTGATTGCTTTTTACTTACTTCTTATATTGCGTAAAAAGACTGTCTCTAACCCAAGTAACAGTCAACAGGACAGTGAACGTTCCTATGCAGAAAAATATTATTCATTATTTTTTCGTATACGTACATCTCTTATAACTACTATAATGTGAATGTTAATAAAGATAAAGGCAGATCGAAGTGGATCTATCAATAAATTTTCCAGAATCGAATGATGTTTTACCAATAAATATTTGTTAGTACAAAACGCCACAAGTGGCCAAAGAGGAGTAATTAGAGAGCAGTTAACCAATCAGCAGCTAGAAATGTATCGTGATTTAGAATCCTGATAAATGCGGGTACTTAAAGTAAATAAATTTTATGTTAGTTACAGACAACAAACAAATGGCTGCAACCCTTTTGTCCCACTGCTGGACACAGGTTTCTCTATGCGACTACAGTAGGCCTGCAGCACACTCCACCTTTTGCTCTAATGCAAATTGGTGCAGAAACAAATTAGTAGTCAACCCAAGTCGAATGTTCAAAGTGCCCACAAGGCCCCCAATAATGGAGGCCTTGTTGGTGGTCTTAAACCTTATGGTTTAAGACTGCTATGCGGGCTAACAACCGATACCAACAGCTTAACGTACCCTTCGAAGCACGGAAGTACGCATCAAATTTAGCCACAAGCGGTCACCCATCCAACTTCCGACCACGCTCAACGTTGCTTAACTTCGTGGATCGGTTACCATATACGCAAGCCGCGGGGCTATGCGCGCTCCAATGCGGACTTCACTAGACATATCAATATTACTATATTTGCCTAAGTATTTAGAGTATTCCAAAATACCATACACACCATCCGCATATAGAATCGGTACTTTTCATCCGCATATAGAATCTGCACTTTTATCATGTTCCTCGCTCATTTTTAATTCATATGGACGGACACGTAATTACCTTTAGCATATTTGAGTCCTTTGATGTGGTACTCAAAACCGACAGGTTGGCGGAAATGCCTATTTGCTACATACGCTTTATTCACTACATCTCATCATCATCAACCTATTAATAACCCACTGTTGGGCGCGGGTCTCCTCTCAGAATGAGAAGGATTAGTCCATTACACTGGTTAAGTGAGAGTTGTTAGACTTCACAAATTTCGAGAAATTTACAAAGAACTCTCAGTTGTGTAAGTTTCCTCACAATGTTTTCCTTTACCGTTAAAGCTTTTCTTATAGTTTACTATATATAGTGATAATTAATTCCTAATACTTTGAAATAACGATGTACGTTCGGTATTCGAACCCCGGATACCCAGCGTGAGAGGCTGACATCTTAATCTATATTACTGTTTACAACTACTGTTACTTTGTCTATTTTCACCAAAGATTTCTTTTTCCTAGGACATTTAAATCTTTTTCACAACCTACTTTTAATTATTTTTCACAAAATATACGTTACCACATATTTAAAATAACATAGAAAGAATTCGGGAGTCCCTAAAGAAGACACGTATTTTTTTAAAACATGTTTAATGTGAACTAATTATACCAATGTACTGTCTTAACGTTGCTATGTATTGCAGTATAGCACTCATGCGCCGTGTGAAGCATCACTGTTAGCAGTGAAGCAGAATCGTGTTTTACTATGTCGACGGTGACACGATGAATGTCCATTGTGACGCTCACTGCCCATATTTATCGGAAACGTTCAGGTCCATTTGGTCGATTCCAGTATTAACAGCTTTACTGTCCATTTATATATCGGCTATTTGGGGTCCACTGCCAGATATAAAACTCTCCTAATTTGCCCCTCTACTACCGATTATGTCCTCTAAGCTGAGTGGTTGCTCAGCTCAGCAACTGATCAGAAGCAATCTGATCTTTTGCTTTGACGTAATCCCCAGTTAATATTTCAACTTCAATGATATTAGTTATTACGACTTGGCATTCTTTTGGTGTCAATACAGGAACAGACAATCTTTCTGAATATGGTACCTGTCTTCAAAGAGCAATTTATGTGGCGCAGAGGTTACAATACCGCTCTTATATCAAAGGAGATATCTAAAACAGCCTGTGACTGAACAAATAATGTAACTGGAACAATAAATAATATACTGTATTATTAAAATAAAATATTAAAGCGTAGTGTACCTTGCGAAACAAGCTTCGTTCGTATTAATATCTAAGCCAATATACTGGGACCAGTAATTTTTTCAATATTATTATGTAACGAACAAAACATGGCATAAAAATAGAGAGATATTTAAGAAATTTTAAAAGACAAATCTGCTCAATTTCTTGCCCAATCTTCTCGATTGTCATCGCATTCCGATCCTACGATAGATTTAAGTAAAAATATTGTAACTGACAATTTGTAAGTGTCCTTTGAAAAAATATTGTAACTGACAATTTGTAAGTGTCCTTTGAAAAAATATTGTAACTGACAATTTGTAAGTGTCCTTAGAAAAAATATTGTAACTGACAATTTGTAAGTGTCCTTAGAAAAAATATTGTAATTGACAATTTGTAAGTGCCTATAAAAAAGCTAAAGCATTTCATTGCATTAAATTAAATATAATGTAAATTTGAATACGTTCAATTTCACATTTTGTAACATAAAACAATGCCGCCGCACCTATTTTTGAATTAATAGAAGTAAATCCACTTTGTTACGGTCTGAAGTTTAATAACTAAACATGAGACGTTTTAACTTAATTTGATTTAATTAACATTTTCAACGTATCTGTAAATTTGCACATTAAGAATTACATGTTATTTAAAGTTTGTATCTACAATACTCTTCTATCGAATTTTAACCACTAAGCCATCACAAGCAGTGATAGTCTAGTGGTTTAGATTTCGGCCTCTCACATTCGGGTGCCGGAATTCGAACCCAGCACGTACCTTTAACTTTTCGAAGTAATGTGCGTAACAGGAATTAATAATCAATCGCTTTTACGGAAAACATCAAGAGGAAACCTACACAATCGAGTTCTCTGTAAAGTTCTTGAAGGTGTGGGAAATTTACATCTTGGCCAGTGTGGTGGACTTCATAGTCCACCACACTGGCCAAGATGTAAATTCCATTCCCACTGCTGGGCACGGGCACTCTCAGATTAAGGGTTAGGTCATCCTAACCCTTAATCTGAGAGTGCCCGTGCCCAGCAGTGGGACATTAATTGATAATGATGATCTTTCACACTAAATATCATCTTTAATTTTAAGTTTTTATTGTTAATGTTAATGTTTCAGTAGCTACATTTACACGTTATCTCATCTTACGTTTTAAAGTTACAGCACGTCGGTTGTAGGGCTGGTTCGCAACCACTAAAATGTTAGAAGATAAATCATAACATTTTCAACGCTAATTAATAAGGACGCCGTAAGAAAAATATTAAATCATTGGTAATGCACAGTGTAAAGCAAATTGGTCTTCAAATTTTAATTATTATAGAAAGAGAAGAGAAAATTAAAAGTCTTAGTATGCAAAACAAGTTTCCAGTGTAAAATCCCGAGAAAGATTGATACGGGCCGATTGTTTACAAAACTCATTACACCAGGCTTTGTTGCCGGCAAGCTTTTTAATTACAGCCCTTGGAAAAAACGAAACGACCAAGCAATCTCTCGCCAAATATTAGCTCGGCGGAATATTGTTGCGCCTGGAACAGTGTGCTGCCGGATTCCCTTGGAAATGTTCCGAAAACTCCTTTTCTTACATATTCAAATAAATTATGGTGCGATTTGATTTAACGGAAAGAAAAATATTTAAGATATTAAAACAAACTTACATTACCTATGTAAATATTTGAAGGTGGTAGAAATATTCGTATATTACCACTCCCAAGAATACTTACAATATCATACCCTACAGGTAAGAAGTTCTAATTAAACTTGATCGTATGGCTTCTTACATTATTTCTGAGGCATTCCCCAAATCAGATAAGTGAGCATCTTGAAGCTTCCTCTTGGAGGTTGAACACTTCGTGATTCCACTCCAAAGGAACCTCCATCTTATTTATAAGGCAGACTTATCACAGCAGTGTTGAACGCTGTGTTCTGGTTTAAAGTGTGTGAAAAGGCAGTTATAAGAAGCGTTACAATTTAGTCATTAAGTAGCAATGCATCTGATTCCGATCACAGGTAAGGCTATTATCTTATTTGAAGTTGATTACTAACGTCTATAGGCGGCACATAATCGTCTAGGGCCCATTAATATCATTTGGACTTCATGCCCGTTTGCTCCTTCTATATGCCATATAAAAGACTAATTTCTCTCCCATTTCTGACGTAGTTTTTTCCTAAAATAAGAAAGCTTTGATCCATAAAAAAAAGATATGATGTTATATCTTTAAAATATCAAAAAATACTATTGACAACGAAGACATGGCTGGAACCCGCTTGGAAGAATTGTTTTACCTCGGATTGTGAGGGCGGCGGTGGTACTTTTCCGAACTATAGTTCTACCACCTGTCAAACGATACCGTACCAAGAAAAACATCTACGGCTTTCCCCCAGCTTTAACTTTAATAAATGTAAATACAAAACTAACTTTCCTCCCCGAAAGCAATCTTTACAAGCGGTCTGATTGCAAAGAGATCGCGCGTCCACAATCCCATAGATGGCTTATCGAGCGAACGAGCCTCGGTCCGCTGACTCGCGCCATTAATCTCCTAATAAAAGGCCCATTGTGGACGAACGGCCAACTGGTCATAGAACATTTCAGAACAGTAGTTCAATTAGGCAATATTTATGAAGCTATACTCCTTTTGGCATAATGACAATCAGATGAGAGAGAAAAAAATCTGCATGAAACAAAAGTTGCGGGCACAGATGCAATACAAAATTAAGTTAGGCTCCAATGACAATTATTTTTATTATGATTATTATTTTCTTTACGGTCTGCAATTATCTAAGTAGTTCGCAAGTGACTTATACTGTTTTATTTAATTGAAGTAAAATGTTATTTTGTTGTGTTTGTTATTTTGTTTGGTTGAGTGTGTATTGTGTTTTGTTATTTTGAGTTATTATTCTTAGTATTTGATATAGTATATTGTTTAACTGAATTAAAATTTATTTCAATGTGGTAAAAACTCATCGGACTAACGCCAAAGAAATATAACACGCGTGCGTACAGAAGTACACACAAAACCCCCAATATGGTTACTGTCGTGGCGTGGCGATTGACATGCAGAGGGTTCCGGATTCGATTCCCGGCCATATAGCCATCTAAATGAATTGTATATCTGTTTTGGGTCTGGGTCCGTGTATCTGTATTTTATGTGTCCATTACACCCACGACACAGGGAATCCTAGTGTGGAGCTACGAGTGTAGAAAGCGCTATTTGTATTTATTAAACGAATCAATTGAATATATTTTTTATCCTATGAAGCTAAGTTTGGTTCATTACATCTCGAAAACATAGAGACAAAGATATTGAGGAAAAGGAAAATTGCAGATGAATATCTCGGGAATTTGGAAAACCTAGTTACAATATTCTTTTATCCAAATACAAATTAGCAAGAATTTTAGACACAAACAAATTATAAAAGGCAAAAAACACAAAAACCCAGTTATAACACTATTCCTGCACGCCGTCGTCAGTCAGTTTACATACTGCACAAGTTATACCAACTGTGGAGAAGATACACACAATGAATATGCCCGAAGGCGCGTAATGACGCGCGAAGATCCGATACAGCGATACTCTGCGGCCGGACATGTGTAATAAATTAACATTAAATTAGACCCGATAGGAAGTAGAGCAGGTTCCGAGATAAATTGGATAAAGCTTAGCATTTTTTGTGTGTTATGGCGTTAGCTGAGAGTGATTTTTTACTAAAAGGCCAAAGGTGTTGTGGCGTTAAGTAAAAGTGTGTGTTCACCAAAAGGCCAAAAGATGTTATATCATTTGGTAAGAGTGTATTTTCGCCATAAGACCAAAATATGTTATGCCGTCAGGAAAGAGTGTACGTTGACCAAAAAGCCAAAAGGTGTTAGGTAAAGGTGTACCTTCACCAAAAGCCCGAAAAGTGTTATAGCGTTAGGTAAATAAGAGTGTATTTCCATGAAAAACTCTATCGCCGATATGCCTTGAGAGGACACATCACTATAGATTCACTTGGAACAATACTGGGCAATTTAAACACTCTACATAATAGATGAAATGGAATAAGTAAAAAAATAATATTTATTATCTGAAATTAAGTAGTAGAGTTTCAGAGGAACCCTATTCCACCCCATCCGTAGTCACTGATCAAAAACAAAGTAGTACGTTCGTAATAAAATGTTTATAAACATATTAATTTTAATAGGTGGTAGGACTATGTACATTCACCCGAGGAGGTACCACCGCCGTTCTCATAATCCGCCATGAAGCGATTCCTGTTTCAGTTGGAGAGGTGTGGTTGCCGGGTACACTTACAGCGAGGCGGCCATCTTAATCGGGAGTAGCGACGCATCTAGGTACGACTTTAGATAGGACTTTAATTCTGTTTGAGGTTAGATGTGGGTATCCACGGGCTGCAGTGCTTAACATCAGGTGGCTTGCACGCTCGATTCCTACACTTTTCACATAAAAAAACATACGTGTAACGCATAGACACACATCACACGCTCGTGTAGGAAAAGTAAAAGGTGTGTGTTTTGGGCCCAAAGCGTTTTATGATCGGAGCACACGGCACAATAAAGTTTTACGACCGTCCGAACCTCGCGCCTGTACTTACACTTTTTATACAATTCCCCGAATTAAATCTTTAATGTAAATAAATAAAAAGATTTTACGGCTTCGGATGTCAGAAAGTGGAGCAGATGGGAGATTAGGAGCAATCGTGTTTACGGAAAATCGCATCTATTGGATTTAATGTTTATCGACCGACTGTGCTGCTTTTAGCAGATTCATGTTACATGAATTTTATTAATGAGGTAATGTGAGATTTTTAGTAAGTGGTAGAACTGTAGTTCAATGGAGGAAGTATCGCCGCTGCCCTCACAATTCTTGCGTTTCAGTTGGACAGGTGCGGTTGCCGGACGCTACAGCTAGGCGACCATTTTAGTTTGCAGGAGTAGTAACAAATCTACGTACGACCTCAGATAGGACTTGGATCCTAATTAAGGTTAGATGTGGGCTGTGGTATTCCATAAGCTGCAATGACAACTTAACTTCGTATGCTTATTTGCTACTCTCCAAATAAAAAAAAAACAGTCTAAAAATTCCAATAGAAACTTGAAAAAAAATGTGTAACATAGTAAAAAGGTGTACATACAAAATCACGAATAAAGTGAATCAATCACGAATCAACAATAAAGTGCATTTATTGATATTAATCCTCATCACATTTTTATTTATAGATTCGTATGAAAAGAATTGGTATTAAACCATTGTAAAGACAATTTGAAATGAGCCGTAAAGGCAAGCGGAACGAAATACGGGCGTACTGTGCTTCGCCAATCGAGGGTAATGGAAAATTCTGGTGAATTATTGTAAAGACCCATCCCGATTGTTCCGCCGCAATCACAATTCAATCAACCTCTGTTTTCATATCGCCCGATCGAAATATCATTGAAATGTCGCGAGCAGAGGGAACAGTAGGATTGTATACGCACCGATTTTTCAACGACGAAAGCTGCGTTTTTTTGCGTTTTTTGTGACGTTAGGTAAGACCGATAATGTGATTGATCATTTCAAATAAATCAGAAGAATATTAATTTTATTGTGGTAGAAGAAGAAGTACGATATTTTATTAATGTGTTTATCTATGTGTAATGTGTTTATCTATGTGTGATTTTATATAACGATACTTAAGTATTAAATTAGGCACTGAAAGTTCAGCAGGCTGTACGAAACTCAACCCCCCCTTCCGGAAGTCTCGGATTTGAATTCCAGGGTACTCATTACTATTTTTTTGAAGTAATTTGTAAATTTTAAACTGATTGCCACTTACTTGCTTTAATCTTTTAGAATTCTCTGTAAGTTTCGGAAAGTTGTTATTTTTATGTGAGAAACGTAGCAGGTCAGGGTGTAGATCACCTAATGGTAAGTGGATCGTCCATCCACCTGCATCCTGTGAACACAGCAATCCATAAACATCCATATCTAACCTCAAACGGGCCTAAAGTCCTACCTAAGGCCTTACTTAGATGTTTTACTACTTTTGAGGACTAAGATAGTCGTCTCGCTATAAATGTACGCGACAACAGCACCTGAACAGGTGAGGGGGCACCGAATCACGTATTGCTTCACGGCGGATTGTGAGGACGGTGGTGGTACTTCCTCGAATATAATTTTACCACCTACTGATGTGTATCTATTAGAATAATTTTATAATATATATATACCCGTGCTTTGCAAGTGCTACTATATATACATATGTAAGACACAGAACGGCTTCGGTACTAATTTTGAAAATCATGAAATTAAAAACATAATAAAATTGTTTCAGGCATCAGATTTTTTAATCGGTTTTAAATAATAATGGCATTTAAGAATTTAGAATTAAAATTCAATTAAGTTATCAACTATTGAGGTGAACAGTTTATATGTTTATTGAAACTTTTACTATTGAACAATTCTTCAGTTCTCGTCCGTTTTTTATAATTGTAGATTAAAAGAAAATCGCTGCTTTTATTGCATACTTTAAAGCTGTGTGTTTTCAGTTTGTATGGGTTGCAATGAAATGATTCGCCGCTGTGTCTCGCCGCGACCATTACTAAGAAATTACTTTTTTCAACAGTACTCGTAAATATGTGAAGACATCCAATTTAAGGAATTGCTTTTTATGCTTATTTAGATTCCATAAATAAATTTGAATGAGGAATAAATGTATTCATATTATTTTGACAGATTTATTAACATGTGTCAACCATTTTATTTCGTGACAAGTGATGAAAATATTAGGTTCTTGTAGGCAAAATACTGAAAAAAATATTTTCCTTTCCACCATATATTCCTTTCGGTCATATTTTATCTTATTACGTCCACATAACAAATGATTCTATGAAAACACAACCCCTGCTACATACAATGATTACCCTGCCATTTTTCTCCCGGTCATTAATACAGTGTCTTAGGATGACACACACTTATAAGCCGTAACGGAAACACCGACATTACTCTAAAAGCAATCCTGACCATTATCATTATTCTTAGATGAGGTTTCTAGGTCTAAATAAATAAGATCGTGTTTCCCATGGCTCAAATCTCTATTTAAAATGGTTGGCTCGGGGCACAGATGCGAAACGCTAGGTCTACCCGTTTGTGGTGAACCCTGCCTAAATACGTTGGAACTGACGCTGTAAACTACCCTGTTTAGTTAGGGAGGTGGGGGTTGAAGTGTCACAAGTGTATAGTCGTCGGTTTGTCGGGCTTAAGGTGCAACGCTTGGATCCTCTAAAGTTTCTGTTTATTGGGGTACAAACGCATTTAATAAATTTGCATTAAATTTCGGACAATGAAGTTGCGGTTTGAATCTGTTTAGTTAGTGAGTTCGTTTATAAAGTAAGTGGTTTCTGGGGCCAATTTATAGTTTCAGTTTGTTTGCGAAACTTAGTTAGTTTAAGTAACTGAACTTGGTACACTACCATTATTTCTCCCGTTGTTATTCTCTATTCTGAATGGAAAGTATCTACAATATCACATTCACGAGATGCTGAGTTCTCTGTAAATATACTTCGATATGTTTTATTCAGTGATAACTTAGTGGTTAAGATCCCGGCCTCTCATGCTGGGAGTAGACTTCCAGGTTCTGATTCCATACGTACCTTTGATTTTCCGAAATGAAGTGCGTAACTCTTCACATTCTAAGAAGAGACCCGTGTGCAGTAGTGAGTCGTTAATGTATTGATGATGACGATGATAATGATGATATATTCGAGTGGTGAGTGACTAAGCGTGTTTGTTTCCATCCAACGATGTAGGTATATGTCTTTACAATACTTTTATATAGCACAGAAGTGGCAAACGAGCATTAGTATACCCATGCCGCCGATGGACTGGACAACTGAATTCAACATCAAGCAGAAATGAACTCCTACCTAGGTTTGGACACAGACGCTGTGCTACGCCTAAGGACAAATGTCTTTCCCTTAACACACTTTCAAATCAGTACACAGTTGCGTTTAGAACGTTGTTATTTAACAGAACAGAAATATATTTTATAAGTGGTAAGTGCATCCGAGGAGGTACCAATGCCGTCCTCACAATCCGCCGAAAAGCAATTCTTGTGTTTCGGTCAGTGTTGTGATTGTCGGGTACACTTATGGCGAGGTGACCGTCTTCGTCAAAAGTAGTATGTAAAACCCTGAGGTCTTTATATGGGACTTTAATCCTGTTTGAAGTTGGATGTGGATATGCATGGGCTGCAAAAAGCACTTGATATCAGGTGGCCTGCACGCTCGTTTCGTACTCTTCAAACAAAAAGAAAAGCTATCCCATGAACGTAAAAATATACAACACACAACATAGCATATGGAGTTAAGCACAATTTTAGATCACGCACATTGCACACACACACATTGCACATTGCACACGAATCTAATCCACACACAAAACGTTCAACACAATTCCCAATCGTTACAACAGGACAGATCAAAATCGAGAAGCTTTATGCTAAAACCATGCATATTTCATAAGCGAGCTGAACGTGTGTCTCCGGTAACTTTTGGCTCCCAGCCGTTTGTCAGTTTGTCTCCGGCTTTTCCAGGTCATCGCGCCAGCTTATCCAGAGCTTCTGTTTATGGTGAATTGAATCGGATGCAAACGGATGCTTCCGTTCCATTGACGATCGAAAGTCCAACGCCAAGATAGTTTACACTGAAACTTTCCTTTATATAAAAGCTTAATACAGTCTGCTTAATTGAACGCAAAGAAACAAAACAATAACTAATAC
>DWKL01003883.1:0-11093 GCA_018249415.1 Phareas burnsi
CGCAAATCATTTTATTATATTTTGTTTCGTACTGAAGAACGCACCTGTTTTTACTTACTCCTGATTATTCCCGCACATATATCATATATTAGATATGTCAATTTTTTCCTGCCACGTCTTCCTACGGTTACATCTAAAGTACACTGAATCAGGAATTATGCTATCTCGTTCGTCTTACTTCTCAAAAGAGGAAGTATTTCTTCAACCCAGCCTTAGTTTAACCACAAATATACTATAAATAAATATAAGCAATTCACGCTCGGAACGCTATGACATGGGGCTCTTCAAAAAGAGTACAAAAAGAACTCTACTTCTAAGCTGGTGATGCTTTGGCAATGCCTCTGATGTTGCATATGTCCACAGGCAACGGTGACCACTTACCATCGGTTGGCCCGTCTGCTTTATGGATACATTAAATTATAATAAAATGCTATTATTTCATTTTGTATTGTGTAACACAAAAATAGAGCAAATAAAATTAAAAGTGGGTATTTGTGAAGCGGAATATTGGCGGAATTAATAAAAGTAAGCTAGCAATAGCTACAGCTCGAGGGCCCTCTGGCGCCACCGAACCGTGCAATCGTTTGAAATTCCCCTCCCGATGTATTGCCACTAAATAAATCTCTTGATATACCAACAAACCCACTTTCAAAATAGATTTATTAACGTTTGGCCTACCAGCGAATCTAATAAATTATTTATCAACTTTGTAATGGGTTTAGCAAACAGCTAAATGTTTAATACGCTAATGTTTGACCGTTCGAAATTAAAAAATAGCTTTTTTAAATGACTGATCGTCTAGTAGGAAGATTTCGACTTATTACGCTCAGGGTCTGGGATTCAAATTTCAGACGTCGAATTTTTCGAAGTTACGAATATGTGCGTATTAATTTTTTATCATTTGCTTTAATGGTGAAGGAAAACGTCGTAAAAAAACCTACATGGCTAATAGTTCTCTGTAAAGACCACAAAAATGTGTGACTTATGGCCCTACACTTCTCATTCTTAGAGGAGGTTCATGGCCAGCAAAGTGGCAGTAATGATGATTAAATAATCAAATAATCTTTAGTTACCGGACACTAGTCTACGAAAATATGTTGTGAACTATTGCCCTATTTGTACTTATTAGTAGCAGTATTCACGGATATATGTTCTGATTTACTTTGTAGAGTGTATATAACATGTTTAGGTATCCAACTTAGTTTTAGAGGTAGCAAGGCACCTACGCTTCTCAATCATTAATAAATAATCACGAATAATATATGCGATGTCCTTTGTCTGTGTCTATTTAAAGTATAGATTTTATTTTGTTCTGTTCTGTTTGAACGCTGCTGCATTTTAGTTTAAAGGGTGCGATAAGGAAAAAACACTAATGAGACTTTTCCACGCTCTGCCTAGAGGTAGCAACGCATCTATAACCGACCTCAGGTAGGACTTCAATTCGATATGCGAGTGATTACAGATCACGACGCGGAAATCTGTCCGTAGAGACTTGAAAACAATGTCAAGGGCACATGACCTCTAGGCAGATCTCCTAGGTGGACTGGTCTAATAATTGCTGTATTGAAAGTCCCACTAAATCATTCTACTAGGAGGGCGGCAGTCAAAGAAGAGTAGCGATCTACTGTAAAGCGTGCCACAAGAACCAGAATAATGACGACGATCGCTATGCCAAGAGCGTAACTAATAAAAAGAAGAACAGATCTCCATGGACGACAGTGCCCACTTATCATCAGATGGGCTGCATGCTCATTTGCTAGCTAGCTTGGTCATATGTTTTAAAAATGTCAGATTAAACTGATTTTGGTACAATGGCGAAAACAAGCTCGTTAATGTATTAAATATTTTCAAAGAAACTTTACGATTCGCATGAATGATAGACAAATCGAAATTTTCAAGAATCAACAAACTGGAGGATTACGGAAATTCTGAGAATCAAAAATATATTTATGTTCCAAACTCGTATAACACATCCGTCAATACTCTTTGGAGTAACTTCCAAAGTTCACGCGCCTTTAAAAGGTCGGCTGAAGTTTGGCAACTTCGCCCGTAATTGTACTTCGAGCCTTGGGGGATGCGCAGAACGTAATACCAATGTATCTGTCGTACATAAATATGTATATAAGGAGCGACAGCGTAGTGGTTAAGATTACGACTTCTCACACTGGGATTTCGAGGTTCGAAATCCGCATGCACATATGATTTTTCAAAGTTATGTGCGTATTAGAAATTAATTATCACTTGCTTTAACGGTGAAGGACAACATCATAAGGAAACCTACATACCTGAGAATTATTAAAGGTGCGTGAAGCTTACCGATCCGCACTTGGCCCGCGTTGTGGACTATGGCCTGAAGTTTCTCATTCTGAGAGACGAACCCTGCCCAGGAGTGGGACATTAATGGGTTGATGATGAAATGTATCTAACCATAACGATACTCTCGTTTATAGTGACAATACAACTCGCTACAACCCCTTACACATAATCATCTCATATCATTCCCTTTATATATTGCAAACTGTTTTTCCTTAGAAACTTTTCTATCGTGACTAACGAGACGTAACGTTCTATTAAAGGAAAAGCCTTTACTTATAATTAATTGCGGTCCCACGGCTACGGCAGCTCGATCTTGAATATAACTACTAACATAGGATATCGCTACTGTATGGGCCGACAGGCAGCCTGTCCCGGAAAAATAATTGACAGATACATACTTATTATAAAATAGCAGACCTGGTCACGCGTTGCTGTAGCTTTTTGTATTTCGTTCAATTATTAGGTATTATTATTGGTATTGTTAGGGAAAAAAATCGGAATAAAAACTATCCTATCTTTCAAGTTGGAACAAAACACACATTTTTAAAAAATATTTAAATCGGATAATTACTTTAGGAGTTTATACCGGACAAACAGCGTGACACGTAAATTATGTATAATAGATAAATCGTTTAAAGTAAGGAAGGTAATTAGACATTCTCGTAATTTATTTAAAACACTTTACCCACAGCTACTGGATAAAAAGCTCGATTTAAAAATGGAAAAATGTAGCTTAAAGTAAATGCATCTGTTATCGACAAAAATATTCTGTACACATAACAATGTAGCTTAAAGCAAACATATCAGTTATCGACAAAAATCGTGAGTACTCGTTACATAATATAAAAATGTACAATTACCGCGATAATATTAGGTTAAAATCACATCGGTTATCGACAAAAATATACATGAGACTCTTTACAAAGTTCAAGCTACCTGGATGCATCTTTCATGAATTACACACTAAAACCTTGCAGAAGAAATTACCCATATTATGATGAAAACTTAATCAAAGTACATTTTATTGTTTAGAAAATGTAAGCGGACGAACAAACATACATAAAATGAGACTTCAATGGATTTAACATAGAGAAAAAAAACCATTTTCAATTCCAATTTGTTGCATAAACAAATTTAAGACATGAAGACAATTTCAACACATTATTTTGTTTCTAATCCCCTGGTGATTTCCAAAATAAAAAAGTTTCTTATCAAAACTTACCTTGTTCCGGTTTCTAAGACTCTAAACGTCGATCAAACAAGAAGACGGCAACAAGACACGGAATCGCGGTCTTAGAGATTTCAAACTTACCGCAGTTTGTTACATACTATATTATAGAGGCTAAAAGTTAAGGTAAGCTTATATAATACAAGTGCGGAAACGTTTTTGCAAATTATATGAAGACTGTGTACATAGTTAGATTTGATAGATGAATTGAATGACGAATCAATTTAGAAACAAAAAACCCGACTGCAAAAACATTTAACTCTTTAAATCTCATATGCTGCTAAAAAGGGGAAGGTAAAAAGACTAAGGTTAAGATCTTAATATAGTACCTTCGATAAATTCCCACTATACTAGTAATCGCCCTCGTAATACGGTAAGAACTTCAGTTTTGTTTGAGATTAGATGTGGATGTCCATGAGCTGTAGTGACCACTTAACATCAGGCAGCTAGCCTATCACTGCTTGCAATCTACATATATAGCAAAGGAATCTTATTGAAACATTTTTTCAAAATACACAAAGTTACCGTTCAAAATGCATAAATCTGTACAATCTAAAATGTAAAGACATACCTATTTATTTAACATGATCTGAGAGCTAAGAAATCAGCATATACACTGAACCAACCCTTCTGACCTCCAACCCCCGACTGCCCTTCAACATTAACCTTTCACAAAGCTCTCTCCGGAGGTCAGGATACATCGGCCGCATTAAAACGTTAACGTATTCCGCCGAAGCGTAACACCGAGCTCAAACTTTGATCTACGGGGATTTTATTTCCAGGTAACTTTATTTCAACGACAAACTGTCAAGATAGAGATATAAATTTAGATCGATATCTTTTACTTCAACTTATTTACATTTCTAATAAATAAATAATAATAAATTAATAAATAAATAAATAATAGATATTTAATTATAGACGAACATTTATTATAAAATTGTGTTTAATGTTCGACTTTGAAGAACCGACGTTTTATGAATGGCAAAGCCAACGTATATTCGCTTAATAACTATTTTGTCTTCGATTTAGTTCACGTGTAATTAAAACGCATTTATTTTACGTGTCTTGTAATTAACTACGTCTTTTCCAAAAGATTTTCTCGAAAGCGAATGTAAAAACAAAAGAAGAACGAATAATTTAAATATGCTTCTTTTTCTTAAATACTAAATGGTCAGATCGAATATATGTGTATAATAATTTAAGAAATAGTTTTTAATACTAAACAAATTGTCAACATCGATTCCGGAAAATTATCTTAGTCCAATCCGCATCACAATTATAATCACACAGTCCTTCCACGCAGTACAGGGGCCCTTGCAAACAGTGTATATCAAACTTTTTGAAATAAATAAAGCTTTTTTGTTTTTCATTTTTTTAATTATATTACTTGAATATATTATTATTATTATTTTATTGAATTAGTTTATTATTATTTTATTTGATGCCCTGGTAATAATTATATTTTTGTAGATAATTAATAAGATAGAGTTTAACAGTTTACAAAACAGCACATTATATGTACAAACAACGGAATACGAAGCCACCCAATAAACAGGGAATATGGACCCATTGCTTGTTTTCACATGACATCTCAACATTTTAATTAATATTATAGTGTTAAGCGTAAATATTAACAATCACCGGGAGGTTTTCGCCTCCTAGAGGACACGCCCGGGCAAAGAGGGTACACTCGAGACCCAAGTAATCCCCACCCTTTTCCCCATCCCCGTGCTGCAGTACCGTAGGGTATAAGAGGTTAGGCAAGAGTAGATACCTAATACGTAATACGTACGTAACAGAATACAAACACTGTATGAATAAACGGTGTGTTTAAAAAATAGGTGGTAGAACTGCAATTCGTCCGGGGAAGGTCCACCGCCGCCCTCATAATCCACCGTGAAACTGTCGTATTTCGGGTGGGGAGGTGCGAGTGTCGGGCACACTTACAGCGAAGTCACCGTCTCAGCCTTAAGGAGTAGTGATGCATCTATGTACGTACGACTTCAGATACAACTTCAGTTTTGTTTAAGACTCTATGTTAGTCCATGACCTGCAGTGACCACTTAACATTAGCTGACCTGCACGCTCATTTGCTACTCTTCAAACATTAAAAAAAATCTATAATAAATAAAACCTCACCATAATGCCGATATCGATCCACTATATCCACCATGGCCTTGGCCCAAGGGAACTTCTTGGCCGCATCCAGCAACGCCATGCACGGCTCGACGCTCCCCTCGTGCACGCCCATACAGAACTCTCGCAAGCCCTCGAACTCGTTCTCGCACTTCCTGGCGTCAAAATCGTCCAAGAACCAGGAGTTCTCCAAGGACGTCGCAAATAGCGCTTCCAAGAAAGGCTTGAGGACTGGCCCGAGATACTTGCGATCGTCCTTGGAGCCCTTATAGAGCCAGCTGAGGATGTTCCTCATCATGTTGGTCTCGTCTGTCAGGTCCTCCCGCCGAACATCGGGGTCCCTCCGCACGGCGTCGATGAGGCACGCTGATGATGCGTCGTAGTAGTCTTTCAGCTTATTCCATTTCTTGGATCTGATGAAGGAAGTTAATTCAAGATGAAATGAATGCAGTATTCATTCGAGAAATAAATAAGAAATAGAGAACAAAGTGTTTGTCATGATATTTATATTATGGATATTTATAGATATTTATGGATATTTATAGATATTTATAGAGATTTATAGATATTTATAGATAATATTATCTAAAAAAAAATTCGAGATTCTCTCGTCATTCGTTCGAGATTGTTCGCACAGACTACATGGAAATTAACGCAAAATAATTAGAAAATTTAATCTTCAATGTAAAAGTATCTTTGCAATTAAAACTATGGTAATTATATGATAGTCATTCCAATATCGTTACCTGTAAGTGGATAGTTCTCGGTCAAATTCACCCATACTCCTAGTTTGGTAGTTGTTCAGATACAAGTCCCGGGCTTGATCGAGCATGATGGCCAGAATGTGGACCAGCTCCTCGA
Organism: Phareas burnsi; assembly: GCA_018249415.1. NCBI lineage: Eukaryota > Metazoa > Arthropoda > Insecta > Lepidoptera > Hesperiidae > Phareas > Phareas burnsi. The sequence continues at coordinate 6,545 of DWKL01003883.1, forward strand.
TAGACTCCTGGTTCAGTGAAGTAGCTTGAATGAGGTTCGCGCGGAAGATGCTGTGGTTTTCCTGATGGAAAGCTTGACTTTGTAAGCTGTCTGAAGGCACTGAGAGTAACATATTATTTATGTTACATTAACCAGTGATGATTCTAACTTATAGAGGTGGTAGAACTATAGTTCGCCTGGGAACGTACCACCGCCACCTTCGTAACCTGACGTAAAGCAGTTTGTGTTTCGATTGAAGAGCTGCGGTTGCCGGACACACTTACAGCGAGGCAACCAACTTAGTCCTCAGTAGTGACGCATCTACGACCTCGTGCCCAAACTCATGCCTGACCTCATGCCCGACCTCATCCCCGACCTCATGTCCGACCTCATGTCCGACCACAAATGCATGCACGACCTCAGACAGAACTTCAGTTTTGTTTGAGGTTAAATGTGGGTGTCCATATCCATATTAGATCCATACAAGGTGGCCTGCACGCTCGTTTGCTGCGCTTCAAACGTAAAAAAATCTAAAGTGATGAAACTAAGCATGAAGTTACATCCACCCTTTCAAAGAACAGCAATATTAAAAATGGAAAAATTTTAAACGAAACAGAATCTATGAAAACATCAGTAGGTTTGTCTGAGTAGCGCACACATCTCCAGTAGCAAGGATATAGAATTGAATTGTCATCATCGATCCAGTAATGTCCCACTGCTGGGCACGGGTCTCCTCTCAGAATGAGCAGGGGTTAGGCCATAGTCCACCACGCTTGCCAAGCCAAGTGCGGAATGGTAGACCTTCAAAATTTTACAAAACACACAGATGTGTAGGTTTCCTCAGGATGTTATCCTTCACCGTTAAAGCAAGTGATAATTATCCTCTAATAAGCACATGACTTCGAAAAATTAGAGGTGCGTGCGGGATTCGTACCTCGGACTCTCAGCTTGAGAGGCCGGAATCTAACCCACTAGGCTATCACTGCTCACTGAATGTGAACCGTAATCACTACGAGCTACTCACATAAACAACCATCCGCTTACACCTGACGAGCTCGCTCGCGGCGCGCCACAGGTACCGCAGCTGGCGCTTCGTGTATTTCGGTGTGGGACCAGAACACGCCTTCGCTTCCCGGTTCAAGCTCTCCCATCGGGAGAACAGAGCCGTTTCGAGCGATTCCGATGGCGTTGGTAAAATTTCTTCTGCACCTAAACGAGCTTAAAATTATAGATTGCAGGCGAATTTTTTTTAACGTTAAGTTCTGGTATGAAATATCGATTACCGTTTGCTTCGAAACCAGATCCTTCGGAGATGTTAATACGACAAGGTTTGTCTTAATAACAATAACGTGAAAAAACTTTTTATAGTATGGTCTCAAAGGAACCTTCAGTTCATAATGCACTTGCCATCATGAACCACCGGCCTCCACGGAACTCTGCAATCAATCCCAAATAAGATTGGAGTCATCCTCGAGGTCGCCGTTACTATCTCTAAACTGGAACGGCTCATATTCGGTTAATAACAATAACTTGAAATAAATGATTTTTTTTAATATATTGTCAATGGACAATTCATTTCATGATGGCAACTGCCACGCGCCTCAATAAGATTGAAGTCTTACCCGAGGCGCTGCTACATCTAAACTGGACCGCCTCATATAAGTTTCTCCCTCATCACATCCTACATACCAGAACGCAGCAACGTTAAAGACTGCTCTCACAAGTCAAGCCTCACAGTACAGATAGATCATCAGTTATTGAAACAGTTGTACTCACCACTAACTTTGTGCAGTATGAGCAGACAGCTCCTCAAACAGTTGGCGTCAGCAGCCCAGCCGGTGTCCCTGGCCCCGCGGCGCGCAAACGACCCCCGCTCCAGCGGGTACACGTATCCCGCGGGACCTCCACGCTCACAGAGATGTAGAAGCCTAGAACATATCTGACTATTTAATCAAAGGGATTGAAAACATTACTTATATTAATGTAAGATCACAATATGTTTCCCATTTCCAGGTTAACAAATATAATTATCAACCAGATTTCTAAGTGACCACCCTCATTTCGTCATCTCATGCCCAACCTAGATGGCGCCATCTTCACTTGTTTTCTTCATTTACCTGTGAACCGTTTTATTTCTATTCCTTTGTCACACACGCACACACACACACAAACGCGCGAATTAGTATTTATTATTACTTTCATTATTTTTAAATTATCCATGCAGGGATTCATCGATAGAATTGGAGTTTTGTTGATTTACAACAGATGCTATGAGTCCAATTTGCTACTTCTTTATTTGTGACGAGGAGAAAAAGCTCCAAAGATACACGATCTCTTGCAGGGTGGATCGGGTACTATGCCATTCTTACCCACTAAGACCACCCGCTGCCAGTACATCCGATATATATTTTTTTATGTTGGTAGAGTAGCAAACGAGCTTGCAGGCCACTTGATGTAAGGTGGTCACTGCAGCCCATGGACACCTACATTTAATCTTAACAAAATTGAAGTTCTGTCTGAGGTCGTACATAGATACGTCACTACTCCTGAGGACTAAGATGGTCGCCTCGCTTTATGTGTACCTAGCAACCGAACCTCTCCAACCGAGACACAACAACTGCTTCACGGCAGATTCTGAGGGCGGCGAAGCTACTTCCCCGGGCGAACGATAGTTCTACCACCTTCAAAAATATATTATTGCATATTCGTGTGTCGATAGAATTGGAGCCGTGTTGATTTACACCCGATGAACTGACCCCATGTTGACAGTTCCTCGATGATCTATATCATCTTGGTTAAATTTGTCATAGAAAAGTGTACACAATTCTAGGTGTTTAAAGTTCGGCTGTGAAGGACCGATATTCATGTTACGAACGGTAGAGCCAACGTACATTTGCCTAATCAATATTTTGGCTTCGATTTAATTCACGTATTATAATTAAAACGCATTTATTTTTCGTATATTGTAATTAATTGCGTGTATATAAACATTTTTCTAGAAAACGAAACATGAAACAAATGAAGAACGAAGACTTTTGAACGAAGAATGTTTCTTTTTCCTAAAGTGTCAACGGCCAGAAAAAGCATTAAAAATAGTTTATAATAGTAAACCTAGTGGTTCAGTTTAACTCACGTATCCAGAAGCAGCAGCAAGTGGTGGGAGGCGTGCGCGGCCGCGCAGCATCTCGCCGAGGAGTGGCGGTAGAGCGCGCAGCGGTCCAGGCGCCTGCGCAGCGCACAGCTCGCCGCGTACCGGCTGAGCAGGGCAAGGGAGCCCTGGGAAGGTTTTAAGTTATTTATTAGTAGTATATAATTCCAATCTTGAATATTTTCGATTTCACATAAAATAATGTTTTTTTTTAATAAATAATTTTAATTCATAATATTAATATGTTTAATTAGAAGTTTTTTTTTCGAAAAAACACTCAAAGAATCGACATGAAGTAAATAAAATGGCATAAGACATCTTTAAATTGAATTAAGTTAATTTTAATTGACCTGATAATAAACATTTCGTCACTCATAGCCTCACAGTGGGATAACCTTTGTCATGGGTGCCATGGATACATAGAAAGATAAGTACATAAGCACCAAGACCCAGAACAGAAATCTAAAGTCACAATTTAAATATCTGCTTGACCGGGAATCGAACCCGGAACCCTCTGCGTGTCAGACCGGTATTTTAACCGATGCGCCACGCAGGTCGTCTAATGCAAACTTGTCAGCCAAATTTCACCGAGGTAATACAGCTTGAATTACTGAAAGGTCAAATTAGATATTTGTCGACGATTTTACGTAAAAACAAATATTATTTCAAATAAGGAATACACGAGAAACTTATGTAAGATCACAGATAACAGATGGTCGAGTGGTCGCTTTCCGGATTCGCACCTGGTAACAGCCTTCTCTCATCTTATCGATCAATGTATTCAGAGCTCCAGATATCCTGGCCACAGTGGAGAGGTCAGAGCAATGAGCGTCTAAGCTGGCCTCCAGGGAGGGGTGCCACAGTTGCCAGGTGGATGCGCGCTCGGCACACACCATGGAAGACGGTGGACCCACAGCCACAGCGTAGTAACCCTGGAACAAATACTAAGGATAAAACCACAAACAATGAGCAAAGGACAGCCATCCATTACAGTCGATGGGTGCTGGTGTACACAAGTGTAGCAATATGTCCGGTGCAAGAAAAATGTGTTTCTATTCATTAGTTAAGATGTCGTTATAGGTTCGCATTTTATACAGAGGATAAGAAAGAAATAATTAAAATATTTTTAAAACAATATTTATTATTTAACATACAATTTAAAATCAATCCTACTAAGTATTCATAGCAGTTATAGCCTAATGGTTAAGAGTCCGGCGTCTCACACTAGGTGGCCGGGATTCGAACCCGCACGCACCTCTAATTTTTCAGTTGCAATATTGTAAATGAAATGTTGCAAATTCAGTTTAAATATGCGTATTAGAGATTTATCATCACTCGCTTTAAAGGTGAAGGAAAACATCGTGAGGAAACCTACACATCTGAGAGTTCTTTGTAAAGTTCTCGAAGGTGTGTGAAGTCTAC
>DWKL01003884.1:0-11092 GCA_018249415.1 Phareas burnsi
GTGGGTGTCCATGGGTTGCGGTGACCACTTAACATCAGGTGGCCTGCTACTCGTTTGCTACGTTACAAACATAAAAAAAAAAAATCTAAAGCATGTGGGTTTCTTCATGATGTTTACTTTCACCATACATTTCTATCAATGAATTTCTAATATTGAATGGATAGAGCAGTGTGGTGGTGTAGTGGCGGGCACACCTAGTGGTGTGAACTTTGGCACTACACTCTGTAGATCTGGTTGGATATTGAACTGATTCAATGTTGATAGTTACAATCATTCTTGTCATGACGGCCCGTGTATCGCAGCGATAATCATGCCGCTCCAGTGGGGTTCTGAGTTCGATTCCCGACCAGACGGAAATCTAAAAGTTGAATTTAGATTTTAACTCTGCTCTAAGTCTGTGTGTTGTGTACTCACGACACGGGCAATTCTTATGTGGAATTATGAATGTGAAAAGCTTTATGCTGCTTTATAAAGCTTTACTTTAAGAAACACGTCAAATAGCACGGTTTTTAATGGATTCATGATAATGATTTTGATAATGATAGGTACTTTTCGGCTTCTCTCATAAGAAACATAAGAAACTTTGGTTCTTATTTAGATGAAGATAAACTGTACGAGATATCCGACATGCTGGTGATGGGAGTGAACGGGGACGCCGGCGACAGGGCCCAGTTCTCCCAGTTCGTGTCGAAGAACATTCTCCTGTACAAGATGAGGAACGGGTACGAGCTGGACTCGGCCGCAGTGACGCATTTCACGAGGAAAAATTTAGCGGAGGCCATGCAAAATAAGGTCACTGAGTAGTTACTTGTAAACCTGTTGTAATAATTTACTTTTTTAAAGCATGAAAGTAAAAAACGCGCAATTCGTCCACGTGATGGTAAGCTGTCACTGGCGCTCATGGTCATTTATAGACAAGCCCGAGTATTTTCGGCGGCCTACAAGGGGTCGGCCATGCGTTGGCACCCGCGAGCAGTTGGAACACTTCGTGAAAACGTCTGTCAATTAACCATAACAAAGCAAGATTTTAGGATATTGCTAGAAGACAGGAACAGGTATAGCGTATACATAATATATGTAAATATTTCGTAGTATATATATAGTTAAATTAATACATATGTATTCTATTCATTATTATGTCTGTTACTGTGTTTTCATAGATAGAGTATAGATGATTCATTAAAGCGTCATTTTATTTCAAATAGTGTCGTGATTGTATTAGGAGATTGGATGCACGAATATATCTTGAATATATAAAGTCACAAGTCTAATCACACCATTAGACGGGTTTTTGTTCGGTAAGTAATCAAAATAAAATTGCCCAATTCCCTTAAGAACTTCGTAGATCATTCGTTCCTTGTAAATGTTTGCTCGAAATGTTTTATTTCACTTCTTATATTGAATTTAAATTTTATTCGAATGTGTTTGGTTACATTATTATCAAGCTATTACTGATCCACTTCTGGGCACGTGTGTCCTCTCAGAACGAGAAGGATTAGACCATAGTCCACTACGTAAGTCACGTGTGGATTGGTAGCCTTCACACGCGTTCGAGAACTTTACAGAGATTTCTCAGATGTATAGCTTTCCTCACAATGTTTTCCTTCCCTGTTAAACCAAGTGCATGTGCAGCAAGTTTATGTGATATTTTATAGGAATACGATATATCGAGGCGTATCGTATGGTTACAATATCGTATTAAATATCGATGTATCGTATAGTGGTCTACTGATATTCCGACATATCGTATCGTATCGGGCATCCCCAGTGTTCGCTGGCTATTTCATGATATAAAAAACTTGTGTCATTGCAGCCTTACATCGTCAACCTGCTGATGGGTGGGTACAATGAAGCTGAAGGCGGAGGACAGCTGTACTCTTTGGACTACCTCGGATCTTGCATTAGGATGCCCTATGCTTCCCACGGTCTTTGTGGTCTACTTATCTCTAGCCTTTTGAGCAGCTTTTATAAACCAGGTAAGACAGCTTGAAGGAATCGAACCTTCATATCTTTGTTAGGAACTAATATTGATTATTTTATGATAAATTGACGGTACAAAGTCTTTCTACATTTATAGCACCAAACTAGGATATTTACTCTATGTCGTGGGTGCCATGGATACATACAAGATGAGTACACGAACAACCAGACCCAGCAAAAGTACGTACAAGGTACCGGAGATCTCTTGATAGTCATTTATTTTAAAAACTTAAATGTGCAACGTCCGTTTTATATCTTCACGTATGGTTAATATATACACAGTACATACACGCAATAAGTGATTAATATACATTATGAATATCTCTTTATAAATAACTTTATTTAATTATAAATAATAAAAAAAAATAACGTTGGGGCTACACTTGGGGCTATCTGCATCAGGATTTCCTGTGTACAACGTGCCACGGGATGGTAGGTGCCATCTATATATAAACGGATACCCGCACAAAGAATAGAAATTGAAATTTGTTTGGACACAAATTTAATTATTTATGCACATAATTGTGTTCATTAAAATAGATAAACAACTCCACGATCTCTAGTATACTCTACGATCCATGTGACCCGGAGTTCACCATATCAGTCCCACACGCAGAGGGGTCCGCGACTTCCGATCAGATAGATATCTGATCGACGAATTAAAATATCTATCCAGGGTTAGCGTGTTACTTCTCTTTCTGTGTATCCAGGGTAGGTGCTCCTACAAGTAGAGCTTAACGCAGATACCGTGTGTTATTTTATTTATACACAAGCATTTTTTTTAACAGATCTAACCGAAGCGCAAGCTTATGAAATTTTTTCGCTGTGTGTATATGAAATTCATAAGAGGTTTTTCATAAATTTACCCAAGTTTTGCGTCAAGACCATCTCCAAGCACGGCATCAAAACTCTGCCGGTCATCGGTGCTAGTTCGATAATATAGAGTCAAACAAGTTTAGGTTATCGTCTGGTACTTCTACAAAAACAATAAATATATTAGTGATATGGTTCAGGGCATACTCCACAACATACGCATAAAATGTGTTTGTGTTTTTATGTAACATTTTTTTCTGTTTTGCCGGCTCTATATAATGTTTTTGTGTATTAACAATTAAATATTCATATAATGTACCAAGTAAAAATTATCTGACATAAATATTTGTTCCCGGTTGAGTTCGAACACCTTAGTTTAAAGCGACTGTGACTTAAGAACATAAATTTTGTTTTGCATCTTTCTACCATAATATATATTTTCATCTTTATTGACTTGTAATTTTGATGGTTTAATTAATAAACGTTTGAGGTTGAGCCTTGTTTATTACCCGTCCGTGAAGATCTATCATTCAACCGTCCATTAGAAACCTTCGCTAGAAGTTAAATTAGATACACGATCCATCAAACGAGTAATCAAAAAAAATTAAAACATTACTCCATGGCATAGTTGTTATTTTTATTGTTATCTGCACAACTGTTATACAAATCCGTTCTATACATTCTGTTACATTGAGTCGTATAAATATTTCGAAGTTGAGAAGAGTTCGTAACTTTTGGCGAATATCAATTGTTTTCTATCGTTAAATTTTATTTGCCGTGAAAGATATTTTGATGCAACTATTTTAGGTAGTGTTGTGTTTTATCTGGTATGAAGCATTCTATGTTAGTCTTCGACGGTGGCAACGCATCTGTGGCTGAGCTTAAGTAGGATCAGTGTCCTATTCGAGGTTGTTACTGATGTGAATGGGCGGCGTGGACCAATTAACATCAGGTTAATTATACGATCGTTTGCTACTTCAGTACTATAAAAAATAATAAAGTATATTATAGATTCTGGTACAATTTTTTGACAGTGACGACTTTTTAAGGTTGACTGTATATCCATTTGTTAATTTTATAACGTTTAAAAATTTCGTCATCGATTTATATTGAAACTCAGTAGTGGAGTATGCTCCAGAAATGGTATCCAGCCATCGGACATATCATTACCACTTTTCAGTGTATGGGCCGCGTTTCAATGTACAGAAGAGGCGCCTAAACTGTACTTGGAAGTGGATATTTTTGTCTTTTTCGTAACCTCCGCAATGTCGCAAAGTATCGAGAGAGCTCTGTAAACACACGTCAAGGTATCTGCAACGTGATAAGTCTACGCACACGCTGTGCTCATTATCGCCAGCATCACACAATAGCGTAGGGTTATCAAATTGGAAAATGAAGATACATTTCTTTAACATAGAAGAAGTAAACGAACGTGGAGTTCAGCTGATGGTAAGTGACCACTGCTGTCCGTGGACATCATTTGAGCAAGATTAAGGTTCTACCACAAATGCGTTGCGACCGTTGAGGATAACTAGAGTAAGTCCCATAGAGCATGTGGCATACCTGATCACTTCGGCATTTAACAATGCCGTTGTAACGCAGGAATAGGTGCAGTGGCGATGCTGCTCCATTCGAACCACGAAGGTCTCTACTACTTTCTTTAAAAATCGAATCTATTTTTTTTTAAGATTTTTTCATCTGGTGATATACAACTATATGTAGCCCGAGGAATTAATTATATAAACTGCATGTAGATCAAGTATGTCAGTGCTGATAAAGAATAAATTAAGAAAGTATAAATGAAGAGTGTCATGTCTTCTACAGAAGATTTAAATTATATCTTTTTAACTACACTACTACACTAATAATGTTTTTTTGATGTTTCATTAGTAAAAAATGAGCGTGCAGGTCATTTGATGTTAAATGCTTATTGCAGCCCATAGACACCCACATCTAGCTCCGGATAGGACTGAGGATCCATCTAAAGTCGTAGATGTGTTACTACGCCTACTAAGATGATTGCTTCGTCGCAAGAGTATGCGGCAACCGCATTTCCCAACCCAAACACAATAAATGCCTTACGACGGATTATAAAGGCGGAGGTGGAACATCTCCAAACGAACTATAGTTCTACCACTTATAAATGTGTAGATAGCAAAAATCATTACAAGTATTTACAAAAAAATACATTAGAAATATGAACAATTTACGGATTCGTCTTAAACTGTAAATATAACAATTCTTAGGTGAAGTTAGGTCAATTATACATTGTAGTGAGTAAAATATTTTTTTTACACCAGTCTTAAACATAGCCTTGGCTATTTAATTCCGCCCCAAAAATCAGCGACAACCCTAAAAGTAAGTATACCCGTATAGCCTCAGTGAAGATAAGATGCGACGTTATAGCTAGTCCGTGGATCACGTCATCTATTTAGTTCGAGGCCTTTAAAATTAAAAAAGGTTGAAAAACTAAATATCGATTTTACCTTTACATTCAATAAATGATAATATTTACTGATATTATTGAGACTAAATTTCTTTGATAGAATTGCACATTTTCGTCGATTATAATTTAATTACTTTAATTATTATTATGTGTTGGTATTACACTCTCAGAATGTTAAAAATAACTTTCTTCATTCCACGTTCTTTCAACCATATTTTTATATATGGCGATCCATATGGCGCAGCGAAAACTTTACCGGTCTGATGTGCAGAATTCTGGGTTCGATATCCAGCCAAGTATACAACTAAGTGGTTAATTTAGATGGCTGTACTGGGTCAGGGTGTTTGTGTATTCGTGTTTATCTATGTTCATCGCACCCATGACACATGAAACCCTAGTGTGGGGCTAAGTGTAGAAAGCGTCATTTAATTATTATATGTGAATTTTAAAGTGAAATTTATCTTGTATTTACCACGTAGATAATGTCTCTTCAAAAAGAGATATGTTTTAAAACAGGCGATACATTGGTGACTGTTCTGCTGTCGCAAATGTCCGTAGTCAACGGTGACTATTTTCCATAAGTTGGCCTATCTGATGTATCGCTAAGTTAAGATATAAGAAAACAATAGACAGATGTATTATAAAAAGTATTTGAAAGTACTTTATCGCCATATTATTAGCAAATGCATTACTTATCATCGAAATATTCTATTAGGAAGTGAAACCGACGGTTAAATACAAGAAACTTAGGTTACTAATTGTACAATAATGATTATTATTTATTTTATAATTGCCTTTATAGCTCATTGTTTATAACTGAGAGGTTTACAAATGTCAAGGTAGTGAATATTCAGAGCCATGAAAAATAATGAATCCAATTGCTTATAAAGCAATAAGGTTGTAAGTTCGAATACCTTGTGTATCTCTCTCACATACATGAAGCGTCCCGAATTAGTCTTCAGGGGGAACAATGCATCAGTGGCCGCTCTTAGGTAGACTTTCAATCCTATTTATTTACAGACGTTCATGCCCGGCGGCGACCACTGCTCATCAGGTCATAATAGATTTATAGGTTTATCATGTTGAACTACAGTTCGACAGGGAAGGTACCACCGCCATCCCTATAATCCGCTATAAAACAATTGTTACGTTTCGGTTCGAGCGATTTTTTTTCGAAAGTGTGTAGTTGCTATTGGCCCTAGCGGTCTTTACAGCTTTGGTTCGACGAGTACAGGTTTGGTTCGAACGGTGCGGTTGTCAGGTATATTTATATGCGAGTTATATGCAGTCCTTAAGAGTAGTAACGCATCTAAGAATGATCTCAGATAGGATTTCAATCCTGTTTGTGGTTGCATGTGGATGCCCATGGGCTGCAGGATCAATTAATATACAAAAATAAGAGTCTGCTCATATTTATTTACGTATGATCTAAGATTACGTTATAGGAAACCTTGTATTAAATGGCTTAATTGAACCATAAGTATTTGTGAGAAAGGAAATCGCAATTGTCACGGTTATGGTAAATTACATTGTTGACTATGGGCATGTGTATAATAACTGAATGGTAATGAAGATAAACAACAATTTACGGTTCCTTTTTAAAAAAATGTTGAAAACACCCATGGAAGTTTGACATGGGTAAATTTTTATCGCGTATTGCAAAGTGTGTTAATGGCACCATGTATGAACGTTGATTGAGTGACAGCTAGCAACAGATTTTCATTACCGTTTTCTTTTTATTGTTATCATTGTAGATATATGGGGTGGTGTGGTCTAGGTAAATATATATTCAAATACAGCCGGTATCCGTTGGTAATGTAGTTTAATGACCTTTTTTTAATTATAGTCGTCGGTCTAAATTTGAATGTAAACTGCTTTTAATGTTGGGCTCATAACGTAGTTTTTGTAGCCAATAATGATAATCTGCTATAAAATTATATGTTTTTTAACTTTTCTAACGCAAATAAAAGTCCGCTATAAATTCGCAAAACTCCTCAACGTAATTTAACATTTGACAAAAGTTTTAGAACCGATTCGCGGATAATCTAGTTATTATTATTAATCTAGATTAAGAAGTATGTACGTAACATACATAATTATTACTGACATCAAATTGTTAGCTTTCAAATCTTGTTTTATCGGCCCGTTTGAATAGAAAGGTCGTTGGCAAATTTAGTTATTTACATAACAGCAATTTGACGAATAACGATAGTGATAAAAGTAAAAGTATTTTAAATAACATGTGGCTGAACAAGAAAGGAGTCTTGGCCTAATAAACCCCTAACAAAAACAACTGTCAAGTGGATTATTCGCGGGAACTTTGTTTTACGTGGACATGTATGTATTTAAAAGACAACCAGCGTCCTATTTCTTTATTTTGGTGATATTTATTTCAAAATTATTTTCATTTTATATCTAGTTATTAAATTTTGGTAAGGTTCAATATTACTGACGAACGGTGAATTAAATCTATTGAACTGAATAAATCGTGAGGATGTAGGTGACAGCCAATCGAATTCGAATCTAATCGAGTTCATCAGATAAAAAAAGATATTTTGAAAATGTGGTTGAGGCAGTGTCGAATAAACTTGGCAGACTAGGTGCATGAGTGTCCCGAAAGCGCCAAACGTTCCTATCAAAATGAATCACAAATGCAAACCAGGTAACCTAAAGAAGTTCCCACTTAGACCATTGAACGAAATATGAACATCTAATTAACTCTTTTTTGTAAAAAAATCTTGTAATGGTTTTCTGATGATAAATATAAAATATAATATTTAAACTGTAGCTTTTCCACTAAATTTTGAGTAGCAAATCTTCAGACCTGATGATGAAGTACTTCTGTCTGTTATACTGGGAGGATTTGGTATTTGCCAGTTTCTAATGTACATCAGACACTATATTTCGGGATCTAACCCTTGCGTCAAGACTGAGGAATTGAACCACACATTTTTATGAAATGGTATCGTATCTGCTTACAACGTAAAATACTAATTGAAAACCAGCAGTTTCTATATACTTAATGTTTAGGCGGGCAGTACTATATCATCTAGGTTGAAGAGAATCTCATTTTAATAAATAAGTTATTATTGTTAGTTTAAGAATCATAATAAAAAATTTAAGCTAGTAAATCACAAACTGATTTTGATGGAAAATACCTGTGCATCATCAGAATGGAAGAGTGCGAAACCGACATTTATTAAAAATGTTGTAGTCAAGATGCGATCAGAGATTAAGGATGGTCGATATTAAATGATATTGAGGGTCAAAAGCCAAAAGAATATTTAATCTACGTTCCTTATTTCACACGCCACTGATTTATGGGTTGGTATTATGTGTTAATTCATAATTTTTATTAAAAAAGATTTTCTTAATCAAATTTATGAAATTTCGTATTTGATAAGACGTAAGATGTGAAACGACGTAAAATTTATTTATATTTTACCAATAATAAAGGATTATTGACATTCAAAATTTCAAGAATTTTCTTTTGAATCCTTTCAAGACTACTTTTAAGTAAATCATAGTAAGAATAAACCTAGTCGTTTATAAATAATTCGTCTGAGTAGATTAAAATAATCATTAGAAATTAATTATAAATGGAAATGTTGCAGGGTTTTATGAATACATAATTAGTTACGTAATGCCTAAAGATAAACCTATGAATAAACATGCATTGCGTATTTATATTTTTATATACTGAGTATATAAATATTTAGTTTCCTATACAATATCCATAGGCTTAGCAATTATACTAATAGATTAGCATTGGAATTAATGTAATGGTTATGAACAGAATCCAAAAGCATTAACTTTTAATGCGGTGCTTTAGTAATTAGAGTGATAGAGATAATATGACGAATAGTTTACTCTACCTAAGTAACTAATTAAGTTTTATAACAATAGCCCTTTCTATATAGTTAAATGTTAAGTCATCGCTTACCGAACAATAAAAAATATTCCAAAATTTGCAACAACTTTACACTTGAAAAGTTTATAACTGGAACACTAGGTATGTATAGTTTTCACGAAAAATGTTCACTAAACACCGCCGGCATAATGTTACTTGTAAAATAAACTTTATTGCCTGACGACACGGTTCAAATCACATTAGACCGCATTTGTGCGTATTTTTTAAAACATACGACGGACGCGAGCGCGTTCGATGCGCAAGCGCAGATGACAAGGCGCTGTTATCACGAGACTCGAGTGTTGGGGGCGACCATGAGTTGTGTACTCTCGTGGATTAAAGAGGAATCTTGGTTCCTTTCCCAAAAAATAAAAAAAATAAAATCAAAAATGAGTATTGTCAAAAACGATATGTTATGATATGTATGTATATTAATATCTTTAATCAGTAGGTATAGACTTTAAATATTGTGATAGATACAAAGTATTGATTGAAAAGGTGGTAGAACTAAAGTTAAACCGGGGAGACAGTACCGCTGGCCTCACAATCCGACGTGAAGCAATTGTGTTTCGGTTGAAGAGGTGTGGTTGTCGGGTACACTTACAAGCGAGGTGACCATTTTAGTCCTCGAGAGTAGTGACGCAACTACGTACGATGTAGTAGAAACGGAGTACTGTTGCATTTACATATTTGAGGTTAGACCTGGATGTCTGTTGGCAACTGTGACCATTTTGACATCAGGTGGCCTGCACCCTCGTTCCTTAATTTGCAAATATAAAAAAGACGCAATTACAATATTTAAGTACAAAAAAACCTATCCTATTGAAATTTGCTAAATTAACATATTCTTAAACATTAACAAAGCGATGGTCATGACCTTCATAATAATGAATGTTACATTATTATGAAAATAAATGCAAGGTCATTTTATCTCGGGTCACTTCTCTGAATGAGCAGTTCGTTTCTGAATGAGAAATGAAGTCATGCCTGAGAGTTCTTCAAGAAAGTTCTCAACGATGTGTGAAATCTATCAATCCGGACTTGTCTTCTTCTCATTCTGAGGGAAGGCCCGTGCCTAGCAGTGGGACTATGAATTGACGAAGATGACGCACACTTAATTAAATTACTAACTGTTACCGATCTCCAATAACATTACCAACATGGTCACAACACGCTAGAGATGAATGAAAGCATAATCTACATACATAAGTAGTAAACACATAAGTGGCAACTGCGCGCTCTTTAGGTGATGGAAAACCCAGGACTGAAATACGTGTTAGTACTTTATGTTAGTACTGCAGTAATGGAAATCGTGACGCGGTAGAATAGGTAACAAATGATATTCTTACCAGCTTTTCAATTAAGTGAGGATAATAAAGTATATAACAACAGAAATAAATGTTAAAAAACGTCAAACGGCTTAACTCACATGTACTTCTCGCGATAGCCCGGCTTGTAGTTTGATCGGTGGTAGAATTATAAGTCCGTTCGAGAATGTACCACCGCCGCCCTCATAATCCGTCTTGGTTTGAGGTTTGAGGTTAGATATGGGCATCCATGAGCTGCAGATAGCGCTTCATCAGGCGGCCTGTACGCTCGTTTGCTACTCTTCAAACATTAAAAAAGAACATTACTAACGCACCGTTAAATGATTTTCTTGAAAGAGTATTTTCTAAATATATGTGGCTGGAGGCTCAATTGACCGTACTAGTAGGTACAAATATATGCATATTGGTACGTGTATTCTGTTATAAAAATATTATTGTATATACTAGATATATAGCTTCTATACCAAGTTTTTAACTTTTTACACTATTTTGATAGATTGTAGAATTATAGTTCGATCAGGGTGATGCTCCGCCACCTTCACAGTCCGCCGTAAAGCAATTCTTATGTTTCGATTGGAGAGGTGTGGTTATCGGGTATACATATAAGCGAGGCAT
>DWKL01003885.1:0-11091 GCA_018249415.1 Phareas burnsi
ACAATAATATTACCTACTGTTCCTTAATAACAAAAACAATATTAGATAAATATATTTTGATAAACAAATTGTCACTTTAAAAGGATTCATTACAATGATTCATTTGTGGGTCGATTGCATTTAGAACGTAAAAGTAATAATCGAACTTTAATGTAATACATTGTTCGAAACCTCTTGTCTTAAATCATAAACTTACTCTCCTTACACTTAAAATTATTATACATCTATCTATGTACAGCAATAGTAGACACTTAGTAAACAGTAAAACATTCTAAAATGCTAAAAATTTATAATTTCACTCAAAGCTCTGTTGAAAGAAAACTTTAAGCAATACAATTTTAAATTAACTAGATTAAAACGCAAGTCACTCGAATTCCTACGTATATCATGATTTAACACTCAAAACGGTAACGGAGCAAACATATATCAGGAAAGCTAAAAAATCCTAAAGGTTTGAAGAGGTTAACAGTTTAAGTAACTGAGACTCGGTAAAGTATATTCATTATACTATAAGTAACGACTTCCTAGTACATAGAAGGCACCAAATAGCATAATCATAACAGAAATATTCTTCCCTGAAAACGTGTAAGTAGCTTAATGGAAAAAATAGTTTTTAAAAGTATTGCACGTGATCTATAGTTTCATGTAAACATACACAATATTCAGAAAGTTTAAAGCAGACATAATCATCTTTTATATTCTTCGAGTATATAACGGGTGATAATAGTGCCAGTATTGGCGGTAAAGAATGGCGTATTTTTTTGTTTGAATAGTAGCTAACGAAGATGCACGCCATCTGTTGCGGTTGTCGATCACTGCACACTACGGACACCCACATCTAACCTCAAATACACCTGAAGTTCAGTTTGAGATCGTACGTAGATACGTTACAACTCCTGCGAACTAATATGGTCGCCTCGTTTTGAGTGTGCCCAGATACAGAACCTCTCCAAGCTGAATACAAAAACTGCTTCACTGCAGATTATGAGGGTGGCGATGGTACTTTTCCGGACGAACTATAGTTACTAACACCTATTAAATATATTTTTTATGTTTGTGGGATACAGTCATGCAAATTTTTAATCGACTGAAGTCCACAGACGCGATGATCCGCCTCACATGAATATACCAGCGTCACCTCGCCTTTCTGGTGAGATCTCAACAGCGCATCCACTTCTGCAACCTTGTTGCCGCCACATGAGACACAATAGAGGCACTTCAAAACGACGACCCAAATTAAATTATAGTACGAGATCTCATATTTGATGCCTTTATCCAAATAAATTGTTTTAAGCTTTCACGATTTGTATTCATATTTTATACTGTAAACGGGACTTAATCGCGTAATATTTTAATCGAAGTATTTACCTCGATTCTCGACGTTTCGGCCGTAATGCAACGGCTGTGGTCACGAGTAGACTAGTCCAAATAGTCAATAGATCTATTATACCTTACAAACCTGCAGGTTTTTAGTAGGAAAGAATTTAAATGTCACCTCATAATTTGTAAAACAACAACAACAAACAATAAACATTTCTACACCCTAGTTTGGGGTACACTAGAATACCCAGTGTCGTGGGTGCTACGGACACATGTTAGACAAACGCCCAGACCAAGAACAGGAATCTTAGCTTCATCATTTAGATGTCTGCCACGCCAGAAAACGAACCCGGAACTCTCTGCGTGTCATGTTAACCACCACGCCGTGCGGCTCGTCATGTGTTACTGTTTCCGAGGACCAAGACACGGGCCTCGCTTGTAAATGTATCCCGCAACCAGATCTCGATAGGTGGTATAACTATAGTTCGTCCGAGTAAGTACCATCGCCGCCCTCATAATCCGCTGTGAAGCTATTAATATGTTTCGGTTGAAGAGATGGGGGTTGCAGGGCACACTGACAACTAACTAACTAATACTGTCAAACGATCAGCACGTGGCTATTCACGCTTCGCAAGGAAGATAATACATATCAAATATTAGCAGACAAACAAACGCAGACATTTACAGAAGGTCGTTGCCACTCGAGAGACGTGAATAATGATAAAAGATATGATAATGATAAGGGATAATGACGGACGGGGTCATTGCTATCAGTGTGAGTGACTCTTGACGTAAACTGCTTAATAAACATCATCAAAGATTTTTTTTTATAACTGAAGAGTAACAATCGAGCGTGCAGGCCACCACTAACTGATCACTGCAACCCATGGACATCTACATCTAACCTTAAATTCCTATTTATATCCTGATGTCCTATCTGAGGTCTTACATAGACGCGTTACAAATCTTGAGGATTAAGATGGTCCCCTTTCAGTACGTGTACCCGGCAACCGCACTTCTCCAACCGAAACAAGAATTACGTCACCGCAGGCGGCTTCTGGGCGGCGGTTTCACTTGCCCAGACAAACTATTATTCTACAACCTATCAAATATGGTAAAATAGTGATTATAATACGACCGACCTTACATTTCTTGTAAGTGCAAGATAAAACGCTATTGTAATACTAGGACAGATACTAACAAAAAGCATTCCAACTTAGTCCTCAATCTACTAATTTGTGACCAAACTCCGGTAGAACTCCAATCCTATTTGATTACAGATGATGGTCAATAGGTGGTAGAACTTTCGACCGGGGAGGGATCACCGCCGCCCTCATAAACCATCGTGAAGCATTCTTGTTTTTCGGACACACTTATTATCAATGCGACTATCATAGTCCTCAAGAGTAGTAACGTATATACGTACGACCTCGAAGGGAACTGGATCTTATTAGAGCTTAGAATTGCGTGTCCATGCGGTGCACTGACCACTTAATATCAGTTCTGCACGCTACAAAATGTCTATACGGCAGTGGCCACTCACCACTAGATACCCTGGATGCCCGTTTGCTACTCTGTCACATGAAACAAAAATGTCCATATGGCAGTGACCATTGCCACCATCATCACTATAAGATGGCCTGCATGCTATTTCAATCCCATTAAAAAACTATCATTCATAAACGCGTAGTACAAATTCCCTATGACGTATCAATGCTAACTACATTTCATATACTCCAAGACCGAAATAGATGTGACGCCAGTACTGAGCGGTACCGAATTGTATGAACTTTGACCTTTGAAAGAGAACTTCTTAATTTAACAAAGTCATTGAACCACGATCGATGTAAATGTATTCGCACCTTAGGGTACGATCGCACTGCGCATTTAAACGATTCTACCATACTTATATCTACCACGCCTTACAGCAGTATTACACGCTGTTGTCTTCTGCCGTTTAGAGTGTGATAAGGGAGAAATTTAAAAGGCAATTGAGACATCTGTGGTCGATCTTTCTTTTATGCAGGAATGCTATTCGACGATCCGCATAGCGATGTTTTCCATTTAGAGTCCTGGGAGGGTCTAGATATATTTTTTTATAACTAAACCTAGAGATAAAGATTACGGGCCACCTGATGGAAACGTCACCGTCGCCTATGGACATTTGCCGCACTAGAGGAGTCGCAAATACATCGCCGGTTCTGAAGAAGAGTTCTCTTTGCAACTTTTTTTAAGAATTGTTACTGTGTGTCCATAGAATCCACATCATGAGCAAGTACCCTACGGTAAAGCTATGAAATTTTAAACGTTCCTTAATCGAATCAAATTTATCCCTGGATTTACGGTTCAACCGCTCACGATACAAATAATAGTGTGGTCATAGCTTGTACACTTTCACATTAGGGTAGGTACCTTAAAATACATCAATGCGCATTATTTCATGGCTTTTCTTATTGCCAAGTAAATATTATTACAAATGATTTTTTACTTTGATATGAAAGATCTAATACGGCGGATCAGACCGGCGTTTGGCGGTATGTGTGTATACCGAGATAACTCTCGGTATCAGACGGTAGTTTCCTATAAGAATATGCCCACGTTTAGCATTTTGGTGTCCTCTACTTAGTATAAACGGAGTGGCCGACGGCGATGATTTTTGCCGATGCCTTTTAATGTAAAACGTGTACGATTCCTCACAATGTCTTCATTCTTAAAAGCAAGTAAAAATTAATACCCACATAACTTCGAAAAATCATATGTCTCGCAGAGAACCTGGGTTTTGAACTTCAGCCCTGCAATTTAAATACCAATCTTACCCCCGGGCTATCACCGCTCTTACGAAAAAGTATAATAATATATAATTACGTCGCATGTCGTTGCCTTATCAAGACTTGGGGGAACGTATCGTATGGTATAATATAGAAATATAATATGGTATTATGTCAATTAAACAAAAGCACAATGGTGACTCAATACATTTCAGTGTACGATATCGGATTGTGTCGGCGACGATTTATCGTTATCATGTCGTGTCGCTCAATGTAAAAACGCTCAAGGTAAACATAAACGGATAGGGTAACAAAATCAATACAAACAGTATCTTCACGATGGAAAAATACGATAACTTATTCCATGACAACGCTTTCTCTTGAAGTTGTGATATTTCATACAAATTGGGGTTGGTTCTGAAAACTATTGAAAACTGATTTTACCAAGTACGCCCTAAGACTAGGCTGTCGTCTTTAAGCTAAAATTTCATTATCGAAGATCTAGCGAAATTTTGACATTTCAGGTTTTCTTAATCAGTAAAAGAAGAATTAAAAGTTTCACTATTTGAAAGTGCACTATTAGAGATTGGCGCCACAATCTCTTGTATATGACGTCTTGTGATTAAGTAGTACTAATTTTAAAAAAATACCTTCTGTTTTGGTTATAATTCCAAAAAAGGTTTTAGTAACGCCATTATAGTTTAGAACGGCAAAGTGGTTTTTAAGAGCATTTGATGGGATTATGAGGGCGGCGGCGGCGGCTATTCTTGTGTTTCGGTTGGAGAGGTGTGGTTGCCGCATACAATTACAATCGAGGCGACCATTTTAGTATGTGTGCAATCTCAGATAGGGCTCCAGTCCTGTTTGAGGTTAGATGCAAGTGTCCACGGGCTGCAGAGACCACTAAGCATTAAGTAGCATGCCTGTTTGCTACTCTTTATACATAAAAAAACAGCTAAGGAGTTTTTAATGACTCATGAAAAAGTAGACGATTTTACTTAGAGACTTAATACATACAACCAAGAAGACTTAAAACAAAATCCATTAAACATGTGAAAACTCGATCAAGCACAAAACTGGACCTATCTAACATTCTGCAAGTTTCAAGCATTTTTTAATAAAAGTAGATAAATAAGCAGTCTCCATACTCTCATAGCGATCGCTCGAATTGATTGGTTAAGGTCAACTGACCGAGCGGATTGAATGCAAGCAGATTGCAACTCAATGTTTTAGAATGTTTAAAAGAATAGATAGCGCGTCATACAAAATGTGTCGCCATTACACGATTTTTATGCGATTCGAGTAGTCTGCCGTCTACCAGTCTGTCGTTCTTAAGCTAATATGGTGTTATCCAACGCTGTTATCTAGCCAATGTTGACATTTTGTGTTTTTCGTAATTAGCAAAAGACAAAAATATATAGATAGTATAGTTCGTCCACCACCATTATCGCCACCCTCGTAATACACTGGAAAGCAATTTTAGTTTCAGCTGGAGAAGTGTTGTTGCCCGGTACATTTACAGGGAGGCGACCATCTTAGTCATCAGGAGGAGTGACGCATCTATGCACA
The DNA here is from genome assembly GCA_018249415.1 of Phareas burnsi. Lineage (NCBI taxonomy): Eukaryota > Metazoa > Arthropoda > Insecta > Lepidoptera > Hesperiidae > Phareas > Phareas burnsi. The sequence continues at coordinate 5,658 of DWKL01003885.1, forward strand.
ACCTTACATAGGACTTCAGTCCTGTTTAAGGTTAGATATGGACGTCCATGGGCTGCAGTTATCACTTAACATGCGATGGCCTGTACGCACATTTGTTACTCTTTTCAAATTAAAAAAAAGAGAAGAACCACAACTTCCAAAGCAAACAATTAGAATCTCTCTGAATGATCCTAATTAAGTCGAGAAAATATCATTATCGCATAGTGATTAATTTAAAGGCCCCATTGTTAGCAACGATTATTATTAGCTGTCACATGACATTAAGATTTTTGAAATATATTTATTTAATAGATGAACTAAAATGAAAATTACGATAGTTTCTTGGATATACTTTTATTCTCTATTAGAATGGGACTTCAGAAGGAATGTTCGTTTTCAAATTCTAAATGTCTTGTTATTATAAAGAGAAGAAATCGGCCAGTGTTCCCACGGTCGATTTTAAGAAAAATATAAATTAAAACAATAATGTTAGTGATTAATTTTTGCATAAAAGAAAAATAAATTCAACAAAGATCTTAAACGGTACGAGGGTATTTTAACAAATGTTGAGAGTAGTTGGTTACTACGAATTACGGTTAACGGTTGGTAATTACGAATACATCCGCATATGGTATGGACAGCTATCTACTTCGTTGGTATAAAAGGAGTAATGCGTGGCCTTTCGACACATTCTTCCTATAGTCTCGCTAGAGTTTTACCTACGTCTGTTTAAAGTTAACACTTGTTATCGACCTCAGTTCATTGCCGAGTACAGGAGTCTCATGTAACTTAATATCAGGTAACCTGTACACCTTTCAAAGCAAACATTATTATCTCTCTGGATAATCCGAATCAATTCGAGGAAATTTAATCATAGGATCCTAATTAATTTAAAAGCGCCCTCTACATATTTTCCACATTCCAACTTCTAATATCGAGTGACATTAAGTTGCTACGAAGTAGAAAAAATGCTTTAATGAAACACCCACTACGTAGAATTAAGTGAAGTTTAAAAAAATAAGGTTGGGTATAGAAATAGCGGATTCATGGCTTTCATCTCTTGACACGTGGTCATTGCCACAAATGGAATAGCGGACCGAATTGCTATAATGATGAAACACCGTGAGGAAACCTAGCCTGAAAGTTCTTCATAATGTTCCTGACCATATGTGAAATCTACCAATCAGCACTGTGTAAAAAGCATAATAGAAGTGTAAAAACATCCAGGCACAAAACAGAAAGCTGAAAATTCACCTAATAGAGGTCTGCATGGCCGGAAATCGAACCCGAACCCACAGCGTGTCCGATCATTATGGTAACAGATTCCGGCCTCTCACGCTGAATATCCGGGGTTCGAATCCCACACGCACCTCTGATTTTGCGAAGTTATGCGCCTATTAGAAATTAATTATTATTACTCGTTTTAATGGTAAGGTGAAAAACATCGTAAGAAAACCTACAGATTTCAGAGTTCTTTATTTATAAAGTTTTCGAAGATATGTGAAATCTACCAATCCACACTAGACCAGAACGATTGCCTAATCTTTCTCATTCTTTGAGGAGACCCGTGCCCAGCAGTGGGACATTAATGAGTTGATGATGAGATACGTGTACGTTTTGTAATATGATGTGTGATGTGATATATGATTATCGATTTCATTTAATATTTACGTTTTGATTACAATACTACGTAACGAAAATAGCCGCCAACAGTTAGCGGCAAGTTACTTTTTTCTAGATTTAATCTACTAATTATCTAGTCAAGGTAAGGTTTAGGTACTCATAAGCAAGGCGTGTAACAACAACAAAAACAATTTCCGAAACAGCCATACTAATGCTGACTCTCAATCATTTGTCGATAACAACTTTTAAACAGAACAAAATCAGTATTTGTAAGGATTCCGTCGAAATGGGAAAAATCGCTGTAAACTCTGGATTACGGATTACGATTAGTATATATTGGACGATCCACGTGACAGAGTGATAAACATAACTTGACACGCGGGGGATTCCGGGTTTGATCCCGACCAGGCAGAAATCTAAAGCATGAATTTAGATTTCTGTTCTGGGTCTTGGTTTTTCTGTTTTCGTCTTTATATGTGTCCATGGCACCCACGAGGGAATTTAATGTGAGACTGTGGGTGTGGAAAGTGCCGTAAAGTGAAAAACGTGGAATGTTTCCGATATCAAAAATAGATCTAATAGAGGACTTTTAAATAGTGAAACTTTTAATTAATATTTTACGGATTAAGAAAACCTCAAATGTCGAAATTTGGCTAGATCTTGGATAATGGCATTTTAGCTTAAGGACGACAGCACTAGTCTTAGGGCGTATATGTACTTGTTAAAATCAGTTTTCAATTCGATTTCTATTACGTAAAATATAATGAAGACAGTTTTCATTCTGATATGAGGAACCCTAAAATACCCGTAATATTGCGCTTAGTATAAACATGTTTATAACGCGATGGTAATGAAATGGAAATGTTCTCTTTACCATAATGATATACCATAATGGTGTGGAATATTACCATTCGGGAACTTATTTAATATACGAGTTTACGTGCACTAGTATTAAGATTTAGGACTCGCGCACTGGCGTTCGAGGTTCGAATCTTAAGCCTCTGGTAATATGCTTACTAGATTAATTATCACTCGCTTTAATGATGAAGAAGACGTAGTGAATAAATCCACATGCCTGAGAGGTTTTTGTAAAGTTCTTAAAGGTATACAAATCTGCACTTGGCCAGTGATCATTCGTCATTAGCCGTTACTGCCTTACTGATAGGCACGGGCCTCAACAAAATTGAAGGATTAGGCCATAGTCCACCACACTGGAGAAGTGCGGGTTGGTAGACTTTACACACCTTCATGAACTTCACCAGAACTATCAGACGGTTTCCTCACTATGTTTTCCTTCAGTGTTAAACCAAATGATAATTAATTAGTAATACGCGCATAACTTCGAAAAATCAGAGATGACCATTTAACATCAGGTGATCTGACCACTCATTTGCACACACAAAAATCACACCACAGATCACATGCATGGCTACTTCTGAAGATCAAGATAAAAAATTATGCTTCCAGTTTATAAAACAGACATGTGTAAAATGTAATATATTAAATATACATGTAAATATATTTTGCCTTTAAATACTTCACTTGTCAACTAGGCTTAACAGCATTATGTACGTAATGGGAACTTGTTATTATAACTACATACATGGAATTTGATAAGCAATCAGTAGCAAAATTTGTCACAGTTCCATAATGAGCTGATTGGAGAATGCTTGAAATTTTCTTTGATAATAATTTTATTCATGAATAGGTCAAATTTTTATACAATAAATTATTGTCCCTATTTTTGTATTTATAAGGCATTTTAGGTTTGTCATTTATCTATTTATTTTAAAGGACTTCCTACAGAAATAATGTTATCATGGTTAAACACTATATGAGCCCCAAAAAAAGTGTTGTTGTATGTACCATAATGTATGTATTGTTGTATGTATTCTAATCTATGTATCAATAGTCTTTGTATAATAATATATCCAAAATTTTGTCAGCTGAACAAAAAGTGGCACAAATCACATATTTCATTGTCTTGATTTTTTTTATTTTTTTTATCTAAATATTTTCATAAAAATCTTCACTTAATTGTTTCACAATGTTAATACTGGATGTAGTATATACTCTTTTTGTACTCTGTATTTATGCATTCTATTGTTTGCAGATTTTTTATCATTTGTCCGCTCTCAATTCAAATAGACAATTAAATTTTACCATTAAAATATATATTTTTTTAACTTATGACAGTTATCTATGTAACCAATGAAATCTTGGGCAGCAGTCTGTACTATAAAATTTTTGAAGGTTTTTAGAAATATTAAATTTTTGCATCAAAGGCAGTGACCATTGTAATATGGTTATTATTGCTCATAGAGCTGCTGGATAATTGCAAACCTCAGTCCCATATGGTGAAGAGTTGGATAGACCTTACCACTAAAACCACTGATTACCAGGTTTACTATAATATTATTTGTATTATTAATTCTGAGTCCATACAAGTAGTATGTAAGAAGCATGTTCAACTACCCACTTTTAAATTGTTAACGATTAATTACAAAATATTGTAATTTGTAACATTTCCAATGAATCATTTCGATGTTTGTCTTTTATGGTCCATTAGTATAATTAAATAAAATAAAATCTGTAATCACCTATAATTTTAAGCAGCCTAAAAATTACGATTTAGCTTTAAAATTAAAATATTTATTGCTACATGTATGTTTCTTAGGTAGTGATTATTAATCTTTTTGAGAAATAAAGATTCTTTATAGAGATAAGATATTGTAATTATTGAAATTTGTTAACACTCCTTTTAATTTCCTCTTGATCTTCGTGATTGAAAAGAATACATCTCAATTTTTATGTGAGAAGGGTAGCCCATGTTAGTAGAGCAGCACCTGATGTTAAGTAGGTACTACAGCCTATGGAAACCGACATCTAACCTGAGACAGGACTATCTGATATTGTACCTTGGTGTGTTACTACTTCTAGGGGCTAGGATAGTCAGCCCACTGTCAGTAAACGTGACAACCACACCTTGCCAACTGAAACTCTCCCCGGTCAAACTATATATCTTACTTAGTAACTCTCCTTTACAACACCCATCAAAACAAAACATAGTGTACAACAAATTTTATAAGGAAGAAGAGGTAGCCATGTGTCCCTTATCCCATTCACAAAAACATTTACCTGTGTAAGAAGTGGAACTGTAGGAATCCGCAGAGGAGGCTGATAGCGATCGACTGCGATAACGCGCAGATTTCTTCATGGCGCTGGACTTCCCCCGCTGGCCTTCAAATTTGGCGCCAGTCGCCTCCGTAGTCACCCCTCGTACCTGCCCTGGATCTGTCACGGGGCTGTCGCTGGCTACGGTAGCGCCAGAGATGCTCTCCTTCCGATGGTTATGCTCGCCTTGCCCTTCAGACATCTTGCTTTTTATTTACGAAGATAAACGCAAAATCACTTCGAACACGATTTACTCTTTGAATATTTATTGAAAATTAAACGTAATAACTCAATTTATTGCATTGGTGCGATAGCAGGGATTTAATTAGATTTTTTGAAAGTTAAATATTAAAAGGAAAATTGGTTTTCAAATAGATATTAGCAATAATAAAAACAACACTCAGAACAAGCGCAGTGGAGAGATAAAACTAAATAAATGATTACACGATACTTTCAATGGTACTGTTTATTCACTAGCACTGAATTAGATTTTATAGCACCTCGGTGCATCTCAGAATGGAATATAAATTCTATTTTATTCAATACCAAATATTCACATAACCGCGTATCAAACGAAACTCCCCTCCTCGCACTTCGCTCCCCCGAGGCAGAAATAGAAATGTCATTTTCGATCGATTAGAGATTGAACCGGTAACTG
>DWKL01003886.1:0-11091 GCA_018249415.1 Phareas burnsi
TAATTTAGTATTTTGCGACCAAAAACTAGGTCTTTCTTGTAACAAAAGGATATTGTTCCAGTACAATTAGCAATGCAATCAGCATAGATAAGTGAATGTTTGCATTATTGAGTCGAGTATTACAATTTAGTACGTAGAAGTATATATTTATGCGTGTGTGTGTGTGTGTTTGTGATAGCGTGCATGTATTTTCAGTAAACATGGCCAACATAAATGTTCATGCTTTTTATATGCATTTGCTTGAAAGTTAGCGGCCGTACTACAAGCGAGTATTTATCAATGTTGTATTTATCAATACTCGCTAACTATCATCGTCTGGTAAATTACCTTTACACTCAAAGGGGTGGCTGCAATGAAGTAAATCAAAATGTCAATTTTAAATTGTTTGACATTTTAAGGATAAGGATAATACTAATAAATACTAATAAGAGATAGTTAGATATTGCTTAATTAAAACATCATTATATTGTAATGTTCAATATAGGATTGTTATTAAGAAAATTAATAATACGTATAGTATATGTATATTTGATATTATTCTAGAGTTATGGTTTAATTAAATAATCAACAAGCTCCACCAAATCGGCATTGGAGCCTGGTGGAGTGTGCTCTAGGCCTTTTCCAGTCGTGGAGAGACCGGTTCCCAGTAGTACATAAGAAGGGTTGGAGCGAATAATCAAAAATAATCACTCGGATTATGATTTTAATTATGGAACGGTGAATTATTTAAAACAGTTTTGTTAAAATCACGCAATAAAGTTTCGTTACGTTTGCTGTAATTATCCTTACATTATGCTGTACATTTACTGACAGTACTGACAGGTCATTAAGTCGCTCATCGTTACTCGGTTGCGCTGAAACAAGTCCTTCCTGCCGTTTCGAATTTTATAATTTGCATTTAGGCTGTCGGGTTTAAATTATAGTACACGAGAAAACTTTGTATATGAAAAATGTTATGAACATAGTAATTAGTTAGATAAATCTAATATAAATGCTGCATATAATTGAGTTATAAATACAATTTAAAATTTGCGTTTGCTGTTGAAATTGCGTGTTCAAAGAAGCGGAGTAAGATAGATAAAAATATTTACGTAATTTTTTTTGAGCATTTAGTGAGGAAGTTGATAGATAGATGGCGTTTGCATCTAGAATAAACATACTTGATATTGATGAATTCGTTTACAAGTTTAGGCGACGTAGTTACCTAAGAGATAAGAGTAGGTGGGCACGTAAGACTTTATTTAACATTTAATGAGACTTACATTTCAAGTTTTACACATTTAGGAGGTTGTAGGGAATAGAATGGACCTATAATAAATGTATTTGTCATAGATAAATTAATTTACAAATTTTAGTTTTGTAGGTAATAAATAAATAAAATGAAGGTATATAACAATTTTTTGAGCATTAGTGAAGAAATTGATAAACAGATGGCGTTGACCTGGAATAAATATACTTCTCGTAGATAAATTCATTTGCAAATTTAAACGGTGTAGGTAGGTAATAGATAAAAGTAGGTAGGAAGGTAACAAGTTTTTTTGGGCATTTAGTAAGGAAGTTTATAGATAGATGGCGCTTGTATGTAGAATAAACATACTTTGCATATAAATTTAATATAGATATACCTAAAACGGCTTGTATTAATATACAAATAATCCAATCTACAAAAACAGAGTCAACCTTATATTATTTGATACGATCGATAATAGTGCAAAACAGAAAGAGTACGCAATAATAACATATGGAAAACAAAGAAATGTAACATAAATCTTTTCAATTAGAACAATAGGTGTTCGAGGCACGTGCGTCGTATTTCAATTAGCGTTCGTAATTAAAAAAGTAAGTAAAATATAGTATTAGGCTAGAGATTAATTCATGCTTCGATAACACCACAGGTATTTATTATAGCTGCAGTTCGATTAATTCTACGGAGTTAGTCTGAGAGTGATAAGGCGCTATTTTATTGCTCGGTAGGCTCGCGTTGGCTCCTAGTTAGAAAAGAAGATTATGGAGTTATTTTCTTTTTAAGTAATATTCAAAACAGTCTTCTGCAAGGTATTTAGAGGAGTCATGACTTTAGTATCATATTTTTATCGTACCGCAAACGATGACCGCGTAATGACTGACTGTTTTGACGCTACGGGGGAAAGATTTTGAACTAATTGAATTTTAATAGCCCGGGATGGTTCTGATCATTTATATCGTATCTATATGGATTTATTTCCCATATATTCTGAATGTTATTCATACATGTATACATGCACGATGCGCGTATAAATTGAAATTTACGAACGTGTGTTTACATGTGTTTTAATAAGTTTTGTGTCTGACGTCTGCACTGCACGATGGTAGCATAGCGTGGTCAAAGGTGCATTTATTCCCGCTGACGCCCGTACGTGAATGTATAGTACTTCATAGCCTGATATCTGACGAGGATGCGGAATTAGGACTGTAACATTAAAGCTATAGCCGGTACAAGCGGACTCAATTATGCAGGATGCAGCACACACGTCTCCTGTCCTGTCTTCGTCCAAGTGCGGTTTACGGATCCAGCGAGTGGGCTCTTATTGTATAATATGTAAATATAACGCATTTTGACCGTGGACTTCGATCGTTATAACGTCTGTGGTGACTTTGATCGTTATATCATTTGCTCTGTACGGATCATTACGATCTTAACGTAACAAGACGTGCATATATTATATAATGTATTTGTCAACAAACAGATAAATATATTTTAGCACGTTAAGAACCTACAATTTTGATTGGGTATTCGTAAGTTACTTATAAATTATATCTTGCATACATAAACGTCTATATCGTTTATCGTAATAGAACAATTGTTCTTAGTAACTCTACGTTAATTTATGTTGTAGGTGGTAGGACAATAGTTTGACCGAGGAGATGGCAACGTCGCCCTCATAATTCTCTATGGAGCAATTTTTGTGTTTCGGTTGAAGAGCTGTGGTAGTCGGGAACACTTACAAGCGAAGTAACCATCATAGTCCTAAGTTTTTTTTATGTTTGAAATTAGCAAGCGAGCATGCTGATTATAAGTCGTCACTGCAGGCCATGGACATCCACATTCGATCTCAAACTATTACCGAACTTCTATCTGAGATCGTACGTAGATGTGTCTCTACTCATGAAGACTATGACGGTCGCCTCGCTGTAAAGGTGCCCAGAAACCGCACATCCCCTACCGAAACACGAAAACTACTTCACGGCGGATTATGAAGGCGACGTTGGTATTTCGCCAGACGAACTATATTTCTACCACCTAAGCACTACTTCAGACAGGACTTCAGTCCTGTGTGAGGTTAGATGTCGATGTCCACGGGCTGTAGTGACAATTTAAAAAAAAACTTACTGTGTACTGCCGAGACGCAGCGGCATCATGTAAACAGGAAGGCGTCATAGGACGCAGAAGATTGAATGTCTTGGCTTGAAATACCGGGCGCGTAAATGTCCGCCAATCTTGCCGTTATTTGTTTAAATACATAAACAGTGGTCTTGAATCGATTACCAGGCGTATGAGTGATGATAAGCGGATGGGTGTAAAAGGCGGATAGTTGGTCGAGCGGCGTTTTTCGATTAACTGTCAAAGCGCAAAGTACAAACCATCGCACACCTCGGCCGCGGATAGTTGCAAACTACTTACAGAACTTAAATGGTGAATGGATTATAAACGATCGAAGTGGACCGTCATAAAACAAAATAAAACACTGTGGTAAAATTAATTTTACAGCTTCTTTTAACAGTCTAACGCTATACATCGCTTTGTACGAGAGTTATTTAACTCCTTAATATTAATTAACCCCGCTCGCTGGATGGTATTGGAGATGTCTTCACACTTATTTTTTACTTTATCACTGTCACGCGAGTTTGACCACAATCTCACAGGTAATTACCATGTTTCACTAACACATACATGCTATTCCACTAAACCGCACAGAAGCAGCGTAGTTCGGTGTCGAGCTCTTTTGTTTTGTCAGCAGTAGCTCTACGTAGAGTTTGATCGAGTAGAGTATAGCAATAGGTGGTAGAACTATAGTCCGACCGGGGAGGTACTATAATTTTTCAAGCAAATCTTGTGTTTCACACAAAGGGTTCTACGACCTTTAAAAAGGCACAACTTCTAAAAAGTTTACGTAGTCACTTTCACAGAGTGTAATATATGCTTTAGGCATCACGCAAGGGAAGTACTGGTAAATTCTATCCCAGATCCCGGAGCGTCTCCATAGGCGCGTAGTGGGGCTACCGAGTTGGTTTTATTGAGTAAGAATCTCACATAACCTGATCTTTCCCCCAAAAGCTCGGGCATCTTTAGGAATCTTTCCCCCACGAAACCAAAATATTACATAAATAAGTCCTTTATAGTGAGGCGTGGCTATTCTGAACGGTGTGGTAAAGAAGACTAACATAAGATCACGTAAGGCGATCTAAGTTAGTTAACAGTAGCAACGGATCTGCCATCGATTTCTCAGCATTTAACGTAAAATGACTATGTTATTGTGAACTCTTTTTGTTATTTCAGTAAGTTATTTTTCTTGGTCTCTATATTAGTGCAAAATACACTATTGCAACTAGCCTTTTCAATTTCAAAAGGTAAATCTTTTGTCTATCTTTTTATTGATATAATAACATAAAATGAGGTCGTGTCTGTTCATGTGCCATCTAATACTATTTTAATTCATAAAGTAAATAACATTTCGATACATTTCAAAAATAGCCCGAATAGATACGGTTAGTTAGGATCTTAAGATTTCCAAACGCAGTTGCAAAGAGAAGTTAGTCGTCAATGAGACCTCTGACTGATATCGCATTCAGATAACATTGGCAAGTGGAAGTTTGTGTTGGCAAGACGTACTGAGGTGTCAATTAGGGAGACATCTAAGTTAGACGGCTAATCCCGCCGCCAGGTGGCGCTGTTGCCTATCTAGCCTTGAATCATAGATTGAGGAAGATAGAAACCATCGACTATGAAGACACTACCATCTCATCTATTTCTGCCTTTTAATAGAAGTTTTAACACTTGAGGGGTGTAAAGTAGACACATACAAGGTGAGTTCTAACTTAGCCCTCGGTTGTAGCAGCTCATGTATAGCAGACCTCAAGTAGAGCTCCAATCTTATTTGAGGTTGGGTACAGATGTCAAGCGCGGCAGCGACCACTTACCATCAGGTGGCCTCCACGCTTGCAAAAGTAAAAAAAAATGACTCGTTACAGTCAAGTTGTAATAAGTTTTGATAGATTTATTATATGTATGGGGATTTATAAAATGGAACTTAGAGAACCATAAAGAGAAGACTAGGTGATTTTGATTTATCAGGCGTAATTATTAACTAAAAAGTTATATTGTCTTAAAAGTTAAAACTATCCGAGTGCTAATTATATATCTACACAATTAGAAAAAACAATATATTGTTTGTATTGTCATCACCTTCCCACTAACGTCCCACTGCCCACTGCCCACGTCCCATTGCCGGGCACGGGTTTCCATTCACAATGAGACAGATTAGGTCATAGTCAATCACGCTGGCCCAGCGTGGATTGGTGGAAAGTCTTCTACGCACCTTCGAGAACTGTTAGATGTGTAGGTTTCCTCACGAAGTTTTCCTTCACCGTTAAAGCGAATGATAATTAATTTCTAACATATACATAACATCAAAAAATCTGAGATGCGTACGGGATTCGAACCCCGGACACTCAGAGTGGGGGGCCGGAATCTTAACCACTAAGCTATCACTGCTTAATTGTGTGTAAGTTTAATGTTTTCATTCAATACTAACCAGAATAAGTAGTTTTAAAGGCACCAACCTCAAACCACTTCACAAATTTAGCTCTGTAAAAAGCGAATATTAGGTGGCCTGGATTTGTAAACTATGTTTTAATGCCCGGGCGATAAATTTGGCGATTAGCGCGGCCTTATTGACTAATCGGCAAAATGCAAAGACTTGGAATAATATTCTAAACGGCGCTCGAACTATCGGCCATTGGTCGTAAAGATAACGATAATTATGTTTGTAATGGTGTGATTCACTGTTCAATTTCGCCTTTATTCGCGCCACGTGAATAAGCGGCCGTGACGTCACTGAGCCGCGTGACGTCATTATATGAAATCTAATTCGATATTTTGAATATAATGAAGTCCGACTATTGATGAGATCCAGCTTCTTGTGATGAGATATTCCAGCTTTATAATGATTTCAGTATACCTGCTCTGTTTGAGGTCGCTTATGGACTTCTGGTGCGTTACTCCTTTTTTGTTACGGGTGGGGGGAGGGATCATCCAAAGATAACCAATCCAAGAAAAATGGGGGATGGGTCGGGTTATGTGGTACTTTTAAAAACGTGTTGCCAACCACCTGTTTCCTGAGAGGTTAAGAGGCCTCCGTTGAATGCGCCGGTACCTCTCTTGCTTTTCTCGGGACAAGTACCACCACGTTACTGTCCACACTGTACTGTGCTGTAAGGTATTAAGTCTCCAAGCTACAGTTAGTAAACAGTGTGAACAAAAATATGTGTGGTAGTGGTGAGCCATTGTCTAACCAAGAATCATCCCATCCACCATTTTCCAATTTGGCTCATAATACAATACTTTGAGATATTAAAAATAGATCTAATAGAGCACTTTTAAATAGTGTAACCACGATATTTACTGATTACGAAAACCTCAAAATATCGAAATCGGTTAGACGTTGGATAACGGCATTTTAGCATAAGGACGGCGAAAGTGGTCAATACCTTCCTTAGACATCTATTGGTGAACCCAAACGAGACAAGTCCTACCTGCATTCCACCGCTGTTATAACACAGTCATGTCTGTCCGTTAACGTGTCATGCTTGTGTTAGACACAGCGTAGATCATAAATTCTCGATGAAAAACTAAAAATGAGACCGAATGACGATATAAAAAGCAAAAAAATATATATTTAAAATTATAATTAAAAAAATTTAATACCTCAATCTTATTTAAACTTCATCAGAAACTCATACCTGTCCCTCTGCTGGGTATGGGTTTATTCTGTGAGAAGACTGGTTAGGCTATAGTGAACCGCGCTGGCAAAGTTCTGTTTGGAAGACTTCACAGACCTTCGAGTACTTCACAGGGAACTCTCCGATGTGTAGTTCATGATGTTTTCCTTCACCGTTAAAGAAAGTGATAATTAATTTTTAATTCGCGCATAATTTAAAGAAGTTAGATATGCGAGCGGGATTCAAACCCGCTCCCTCACACGAGAGTACGCTATCTTATCACTAGGCTCTCATTGCTTATTGAAACTTAATCGTTATTTTCTTACTGTTGCATAAATTTACGTATAGGCACGTAACGAGTACAATTTATTTTTCACCAATTAATATTAATTTATGCGTGAAATTAAAAAATATATGTTCTGTTTCAAACCGCGGCGCCGAAGAATCTGAATTTATATTGGAAATTAGTAATTGTCACGCTCGGTATACGATTCGTTCATTATTTTTTGATATTTAATTTAATATGACGATACCAGTGCTTAGAGCTTAGAGTGGGTTTAGATAACAAATGCATATTTATAAATCAGCTATCCACTGTTTTGCTTGCGCAATATGAGGACATTGTATTTTTTTCTCTTAGAAGAGCAGTTTCTTAGAATAAGGTAGGTAGGTAGAGAGGTGGTAGAACAATCGTTCGTTTGGGGAAGTACCATCGCCGCCCTCATAATCCGCCGTGAAGCAGTTGTTGTGTTTCGGCTGGAGAGGTGCTGTTGCCGGGCACACATATAGCGAGGTGACCATCATAGTCCTCAGGAATAGTGACGCATCCATTTACAACCTCAAACGGAACATCGGTTTTGTTTGGGGTTGGATATGGGTGTCCATGGGCTGCGGTGACCACTTAACATCAGGTGGCTTGCATGCTCGTTTGGTACTTTATAAACATAAAAAAGTAGCAAACGAACGTGCGGGCCACCTGATGTTAAATGGTCACTGCAGAACATGAACACCCACATTTAACATGTATAAAGCTGAAGTTCTGTCTGGAGTCGCACATAGATGCGGCACTACTCCCGAGAACTAAGATGGTCGCCTCGCTGTAAATGTGCCTCTTTGTAATTATATAGACTTATTAAAATACATGCATCCATTATAATGAATACATTTTACACGTTAATGTTACTTATTATGTAAAGTCATCTATAGTTCGAAACTTTTGAACTTAAAGCTTATTGTTATATGTTCTTCTTTCATTGTTCTTTTTCTTCCTGACATATGTCTTGAATAGTAACATCAACTAACTAATACCTAACTAACTTTGTAAAGATAACTAACTGGGAACGCATAGACTTTCCTTCATCACACCACATCGGGAATTCAACTTTTTGCGAACATTACAATATCATGCATTGTTATCACAAAACACCAATATAACTACAGTTTTTGTTTAATCATTATTCGAAAGGTAAACTTTGGAGGAATTAAAAAAATTACGAACGCAATCCAAAGGTTAAAAAAGAAATCAAGTGGAATCCGTCTGCATTCATTGCATACTATTTTACTGAAGAAATTTAGAACCTTAACGTACGCGTTTGACTGAGAATGACGGGCGATAAACGATTTACACTCGTATCCCCCTATCATGTGTTGTGGGTACCACGATAAGTATAAAAACCCTAAGACCAGATGTCTAAATTCGTACTTTCAATTTTGGATATCGAACCTGGGACCTCTGCCGGCTGACCAGGTGGTCACAAGGCAGATAGAAAAAACGTTGGGTTAGTTATAATCCATTCTTATATTTCATTGCTGGGCATGTGTGTCCCCGCATAACTAGGAGGCCTAAAGCATACTCCACCACGTTGGCCCAATTCGGACTGAAAATACAGGTTAGTGGTCAATACGGCACGGATGTTTTCAAACCGCCCACAAGGCCTTGGACAAGGTTGAACGCTGCTATCTAATAATGACATCCGGGACTTACAGCTAAACGTGCCCTCCGAAGCAAGCCAAGCCAAGGTGAAATTTAGCCACTAGCACTCATTCAATTCCTGATCGTGCTCAACGTTGCTTAACATTGTAAATAGGTTACGATCTCCACTAGCCCAGGAAAATGCGCGCTTCAGTTCGATCAAAAGCTAAATCGATACGTCGCTTAAATGAAATCTTTGTTTATTCTGTGTTTTGTTTCTGACAGTAAAATCTGCTTAAAATAGCAAAACAAAAACTCAGACTACTGCTAAAATGCTTGGACCGTTTCAATACTGTCCAGGTTACTTTGACAGACGTCAATAGATATCGACAAGACAATTTCTTATCTTCCTGTCTTGTTTTACTATCCGCGCCACTCATACGGTTCGCACCCATACGGTGTGTGCCGCCGTACTGAAATACACCCGTTGTGTTGCATGTTGCGGGTGGATTGTTTCGAATACTATCCGCCGCAGTCAACGGGTTTAACTTTATTATTCGCTTTACGCTTATACTGAATACACACACTATTCCGTGGTGTTCGAGCGAGTGCCTTATGTACGTGAAAAATTTACAAGCCAGCTAATTGGCATCGGACGGAAGGATGAAGAGCGAAGACTTCAGGTCATGAATGAATGAGTGATCTGAAAAGGTGACTGATTTGTGCGGATCGGAAATTTAAATTGAACAAAGTGTCATCCGCGGTCGACGACCAGACGTGTTGTTTGCTTTCATACAATATTAAACAGCGGGTCGCCGGGTAACTATTTTAATGCGGTTTGGCTTAAGTTTGTCCGTAATGTTATAACTTAAACTTAAAAAACTCAATCGATATAGGGAACTATATCATCAGTATCATCAACCCATCATTATGCCCCAACGCTGGGCATGGGCCGTTTGAATGAAAAGGGTTAAGCCACACTCCACTAAGCAAATGCGAATTGATAGACTTTACACACCTTTGAAAACTTTACGAAGAGCTCTCAGTCGTGTGTGTTAAGTTTTCCTTTACGGTCAAAGCAAATGATAATAATTACGCGGAGTAAGTCCACGCGAAATTTAAACCCGGGACGGCTATTGTGAAATCCGGAATCTTAGTACCGAGCTATCATTGAGCACAAGACACGTTTTATATCATCATCATCATCAACCCTTTATGTTCCACTACTGGGCACGGGTTTCCTCTCAGAATGAGAAGGGTTAGGCCATAGTCCACCACGCTGGCCAAGTGCGGATTGGTAGACTTCACAAATCTTCGAGAACATTACAGAGGACTATCAGATATGTAGGTTTCCTCACGATGTTTGCCTTCACCGTTAAAGCAAGTGACAATTAATTTCTAATCGCACATAACTTCGAAAATTTAGAGGTGCGTGCGGGGTTCGAACCCCGGACCCTCAGTGTGAGATGCCCGAATCTTAACCACTAGGCTATCACGTTTTATATAATTAAATACATTAGAGCTTTGACGGGCGTTAGCAAAGTTTGCAACAAATACAATGTCAATAAATATTAGTCTTTGAAATAGGGTGGAGACGGGAAGCGTATCGCGTGCTTTGTACAGAAAACTCGCGGGAACTAATTAAGATACATCGGATAACTACACCGTTTCACCATAATCGTCATGAACCCATTAATGTCCGATTGCTGGGTACGGTTCTCCTCACTGAATGGAAAACGTTAGGCCATAGACCACCATGCTGGCCAGGTACAGATTGGTAGACTTCACACACCTTCGAGAAATTTACATAGAGCTCTTAGATGTGTAGGTAGGTTTCCTCACAATGTTTTTTTTTTTTTTTTTTACATAACTTCGTAAAATCAGATTCGAACTGCGGAACAACGAGCCTGAGTGGCCGGAATCTTACCCAGTAAGCTGTCACCGCTTTTGACACAGTTCAAATTACCGTTTATTCTCAGGTATTACATACACGTTATGATATAGAGCATTAATATATTGTGTCTAATTTACTCTATCCTAACCCTCTAACTATGGGGCCACGGACCGAGCTGTTACAGTTTACGCATTCCCGACTCCAATGATAAAACAGAGACCATCGAAATAAGATAAAAATATCTTTTTGAGTTGGTGCTGTTCAGTAGTTCGATATCACGTAATAAATAAATAAAATAAACACACAC
>DWKL01003887.1:0-11090 GCA_018249415.1 Phareas burnsi
TTCCTCACGATGTTTTCCTTCACCGTTAAAGCAAGTGATAATTAATTTCTAATACGCACATAACTTCGAACAATTAGTGGTGCGTGCGGGGTTCGAACCCCGGCCACTCGACTTGAGAGGCCGGAATCTTAACCACTAGGCTATCACTGCTCATGCATATGTTTCTATGCAAATGTTATATTAATAATTTAAATTTTGTTAGCAGCAATGCTTGGAACTCGACCAGCTGGAGTCAGGAGGCTGGAAGTAGAAATGAGAACGAAATATAAATTTCACATGAGCAAACCTAAACATGATCTGTGTTCAGTTGGTTAGGAAAAAATATTATACATACTGAAAGAAGTGAGTTTTTTTCATAATAATTGTTATTGAAGCAGTGATAGTATAGTAGAAATATATTGACCTCTCACACGGGTGATCCAGAGTACGAATCCCAAGCACGTAACTCTGTTTTTTTTAAGTAATGTGTATTGGAAATGAATTATTACTACGCGACGAAAACTTTAGGTTTCCTCACGATGTTTTTCTCTATAAATTCCTATAAATTTATTAAAAGTGTATAAGGTTTACCAGTGCGCACTTGGCAACTCTTTATTTTGCGAATGGTCTCTAGTCGTTTAATGAAACGGTAGTGGGTTTATGCTGGTTGTGGGTGCCATTATAATAAAAAGACATACATCCAGACGCAACATACAAAATAATAAATCAAACTATATCGTCATTCTGCTATATAGGACAATGGTCCAAATTTTCGGCCGCGATGTCCGGTGCAGCAGCACGTGATACCAATACGTGGGAGCAATATTTGATACGGCCATAGGCGACGCTGAAGCATGTGGGTCCGACTTATCAATTTTACACAAGGACACTATATATTTCGGACGTATAAAATAGTTTGTCGCTTTGTTTAAATTCTGTCGAGTATGTTCCAAGGCAAGCCAGACAGATAAAAATAAAAAAATGGTTTTTATTCTTTATTATCCTGCAATTATCATAAGCTAAGGGAGTAATTATTTTTTCATTACAGACTGAAACTTGTATTAATGATTTTATTTGTTAATCGCACTATTCATTTATATATCTAAGTACAGTGGTGTAAATTTCGTTGGTGCGTTCATTGGGGGTATGAATTGGAATTTTAGATACGCACCCAAGAATTTGTGCATTGCTGCAAAACTTCACTGTTTCCCACTGCTGGGCACGGATCTCTTTCAGTGCCTGTTACAAATAAATCATCGCTTCATCTAACTATAGAGCAAAACATCTCGAGAAAACATGTGCCCATCAGTGGGACAGTAATGGATTTTGATAATGACGATGACGATGATAGTTAAATAGTATCTTATGTTATTTTAAGTATCTACATAACGGTGCCCTGCACGCCCTGTTAGGTATCAGTTGATTTGTGACATGACACGTGTCACACACGTAACAGGGGTGCCGCCTGTAATGTACGGTTTATGTATTGTGACAGCCGACGTCTGCGTACATCTTTAATACGTATGTCATACCAGAGGATCAGCTCAATTCGGTAATAATTTTATTTCGTAATAATTATATTATAAAAAATGTTTTCAAAATATTGTCAAAAAAGGAAAAGAGGAAATTATTTGTGCATATGTGTAAAGTATGTATAAAATTTTTGATATAATTGACGATGTCAAATATATTTTTATTAAACTTTTATCACGTGCGCTAGTCGCCGAAGTTTCCTAATTTTCAAAATGATTCACTGAATCCCCTAAGCACAGGTAGCCTAAAGTATGTCCTACATCTTATGATATTTTGTTTCATTTACAGGTATGACTCTGTATTTAGTAATAATACATATAGCGTGGTTTGTGTAGCTTGTGTCCTTTATCATAATGCAAGCTGTGTCCTTGCCATATTTTATCAAAATCGGCAAAGAGTTTTAGACAAGTAAAGCTAACAAACAGACAAAGATATTTTAGCATTGATAATATGTCTTTGGATTTCTAATACACACGCAATCGTCAACAATGTATTGGCGAATACTCCGATGTTGCGAATGTCCATAGGCGACCACTTCCCACTTTCCCGGTTACACGTCTGAATATATATACCTGTGACTGGATCCGAACCTGTACCTTCAGCGCAGTCCAATATTCATATCACTAAACTAGACCTTCTTAATAAAACAGATACCGTAACAAAACTCACCTGCGGACATCACATACGTAATTCAAGAAGTTTCCACTATCTAGCACGTCTTGTCTTGTCAAGATGTTATTTCGCAAGTTTTTCCGATATTTATCTTCAGGGCAGGCCCTCTTGTCGTAAAACGAATAACACTTGGTATCTTTATGTCCCACTGGTCCTCTGTTCTGGACACGTTTATGATATATAATGTGAACTGACGCGATGTAATGTATACGGCACATTTTTACATTATATGGAAACATGTTGACATAATTGAGTCTCTTGGGAAACATGGATATATACGTACATATATGCAATTAAATTTAAATTAAATTTGTTCTAGATAATTCAAATCACGAACTATATTGACCCATTAATATTATGTTCTACTGCTGGACACAGGTATCTCCCCACAACGTGAAAGTCTGGAGCATTCTTCTCCATGCGGCCTGGCAAAAGAAAATACAGGTTAGTTGCCAACGCGTGTTGGACATTCACAAAACGTCCGTAAGACCTCAATAAGGTTTAACGTCTGCTATCCAAAATAGTAACTGAAACTGACAGTTTAACATGGCCTCCGAAGCACGGAAGCATGCATACAACTGCCAACCGCGCCCCATATTTTCCAGTTTGTACATCAGTTCTGATCTGCAGAATCTGCGGGGCTTTGCGTGCTGCATTGAACTCTATATTCAATAATAATCAATTTAATATACTATATGAAGTAACCATTAACCTATTACTATTCTTCTGGCTCCGGTTTCATGTGGAGGGTTATAGTTCCAACATGTTAATTGCAGAGAACGCTCGCCTTGAAGAATATCATAGAACCCTCGCGACGTTTTTCCTCACTACTAAAAATAAGAAATAATTTATTGATTCGAATATCGATATCACGTTCAGCATGATAAAAATATATTTTCGTTGGTTTATATATAAAAGGATCGCTTTCACTGCTCCAATGCAGCCAGTAGCATATTCTAGCATTAAAACTATAAATGGTCGCAAATGCAATCGGACCGAGTGGCGACCACTCGGGAACATAGTGGATGAATATGGATCAGTATGCAACGGCGGCATGGACGGGATTAAACGGATGACTGTGAAGCAGTCGGTGGGTCCACGTTATTTAGAGTATTAATAAAATGGCGCACAATGGAAGGACAGGCAGAATATATTAACATTAAAAAGGAAATCACAAACGAACATTATATGTGAGTGTTTATGTAATTTCCTCTAAAAGCAAACCTCACTTGCTCGCAATTTTCTTGTTAATATGCAAAGGGTAATATATAAAAACGAACCTATATATCTAACAGCCATTTTTGACTAGTGTTTGCTTCAACTCTTATCCGACAACAACCACGGTGTGGAAAAGTTCTCTTTAACTTTGAGAGTAATAGTGTTGCTACGCTTTGCGGCACAATTGCTACGATTTAGCTACGACATGTGCTACGATTCTACTACGCCGTAGCGCTTCATAACACGAATAACATAATTTTTTGCGATGAATTCTTTTTATCTCTCCGCGGGGACGCAGCTTACGAACGCCTCTATGTCAGAGAGCGTCGTAGAGTTGAACTGAATAATTCAGGGAACGTGAAAACAAGGAGAGAAAAAGGAGTATCAAAAAATAGTCTAGAATTGTAACATCGAAGAGTTCATATGTATCTCAAGGGTTCATATATCGCATGTCTGCGATGAATTTTAGCTTATATATACGGGATTAGTTACAAACGTGCTTGAGGTATACCAAGTGACAAGATGTCCCGGTTTAAATACCTAAAATTAATACAATATGTTATAAGACTTATAATAAATGGTAGAACTATACTCGTCCGATAGTAACATTGCCCCCCTCGCAATCCACCGTGAAGTAATTTTTGTACTTCAGTTGGAGATGTATGGTTGTCACGTACACGTACAGCGGGGCGACCATCTTAGTCCTCGGGAGTAGTAACACATTTACGTATAACCTCCAATACGACTTCAGTCCTGTTTTAGGTTAAATATGGGATTCGATGGCTTCCAGTAATATTGTAATGTCACGTTGCCTGTACGCTCATTTGCTACTCTTCTCATATTAAAAAAATAAATATCAGCTGCTACATTATCTAAATAAGTTCCATCCAAAGTATTTGATGAGGATAATATATAAATAATTTGGTGTTTTTTAATTAATGTATATAATATGTACGTAACAGCGCAATTCGCTGACGACAAACCAATTACAAAATCCATCAAATACGTGCCGGCATCAAAGGGATTTAATCAGACGATGCAATCAAATCAAAATACGTCATAAATCCATTATCTATTGGCGCTGAAACGTGCTCTCGTCGCCATAAACCTTATCGTCTATTCATTTATTCAGATGTAAGTTGTCAATAAATAAGTGTTTTATGACATTTTTCGTTCTAATCCGAATATTCATAATTAAATTTACATATTTATTACATTTAATGAGGAAATATCTCGTAAATATATTTCTTCTCGAAAATATAATTTTTATGACATCTACAATTCAAAGGGCATCCTGTATTGCATACAAATAAGGTTCAATTTAACTTATCTAGCGGGCGCGTCGACTGCGATACTGAACATATTTTTTTATGGAGCAGAAAATGAGAAAATTGCTATAATACGAATCAGATCGTACTGCGCCTCG
Source organism: Phareas burnsi (assembly GCA_018249415.1). Classification (NCBI taxonomy): domain Eukaryota; kingdom Metazoa; phylum Arthropoda; class Insecta; order Lepidoptera; family Hesperiidae; genus Phareas; species Phareas burnsi. The sequence continues at coordinate 4,829 of DWKL01003887.1, forward strand.
GGCTATCTCTATGTTGTTGCTTTAATCTGAAGGGCTCGGCAAACACAGAGAGGGGAAGTGAGTTCTGAAGGAATGATTAGTAAGCATAGCTTCATTCGGTTAATTTCCATATTATTAATTAATTTATTAAAAGGCTGTGTCACTTATATACTTTTCATAAAAAGAAAAAATATTTAAAGGACAAAACAATAAATATATTTCAAGATGGTAGAACTTACTAGGTGAGTGTAGATGCGGCAGCTCCATCGTCGAGCTCTTTTTCTACTCTATGGTAGTGATGAAAATTTACTGAGTTCTGGTTTAACAGTCTGCCTCTGTTTAAGTATCTGTACTAGTAGTACTTGATATAAGCATCCCAACTTAATTCCGAAGAATTGCTCCAAAGAGCAGCAACGCATCGACCCAAGGCAGGTATCTTATAGGTTTTTTAATTGGGATTGATTGGAGATGTCGGAAGCAGATGGTAACCGTAGATTGGGTAGCAGCCATTGCACTCTATCAGAGGCCTTATGGGCGGTTTGAAAACGTACGAATTGTATTACCACGACCCATATCTCCAACACTCAGCTTTGGAGCAGCGTGGTCGTATCTAGCAGTAGAACATAAAAATAGTTGCAGCCACAAAAGTTCATGGGCGCAACTTAAGTTCGGATGGGCTGCGTGCTCGTTTGGTGCTGTTACTATTAAAAGTGTAGAAATATAAGTGATAATGTAAAAAAATTTAAACTGGTGTATGACATATACTTAATTTGATACTGGACACGAGTTTCGCGTAAAATTAGTCCAGAACATGCGTTCCACACGAAGGTTTCTTGTGAAGTGAGTAGATCCGCAGTCATTGATGAATTCAACGACGCCTCGCCGGTCTGCCGCACCGAGGCCTTGGGCTTGATTCAAGGCTGATGTTTATATAAATCATGAATTAGACGTGTGTTTGTATAGCTATTTCTGTGCGTACGTGTATTCAAATTACGAACGTTAAACAATGATTTATAACGCGAGACTGTTAATATAAACAGAATTATATTTACCATATAATTAAACAGAAAATATTGTTATAATAAAAAGTAAAATGTACCGACAAAAAAGTTCAAGAGTTAAGCAAGAGATCGTTAAGATAGCATATACGTAGAGATAAACCTTAGTGATATTATATTTATCAACCTTGACTCCTCTTTTTTTTTATATGAGAAGATCAGCAATCGACCGTGTAGACCACGGTTATGTTGCCAATGGACTCCCACATCTAAAGTCAAACTGGATTAAAGTCCATTCCGAGGTCGTACGTAGATGCGTTACTGCTCCTGAGAACTAAGATGGTCGCATCGCTTTAAATGTACCCGACAACCACACCTATCCAACAAAAACACAAGAATAGCTCACGGTGGATTATAAGAGCAGTGATACCATTCCAGTTGAGTTATAGATCTACCACCTACATAATTATATTTATGAACCTTGACTCTTCATATGTTATTTCTACAAGTTAAAAACTTGAGCGGGGCCACATCCATCAATTACAATCTCTGAACAGCAGCACCGTACCCGACGTTTAGGACCGTAACGATACATCTCTACGACATGATTTCCAGTTCTATCTCACGAGAAAACCACGTGCACCGCAACAAATGGACCGAATACGTGACAGCCCTAGAGACAGAACTAACACTGAGGCTGCGTGACCCCCCGGTAAAGACGTAGACCCGGGTGAAATTTGTTTATACGTGACCCTACGGTAACGAAGTTTGGGCTGTTGTGTTTAAAGGAACACTTTATGAGATTGACCTGTAAGTAGGGATATCAAAACTAAAAATATCACACCTCTAATTACTTTAACGTTGACTTAACATATTTTTGAATTATTGTAATTTACTATTAATGACGGCGTTAACATTTTAATATGTTAAAATATATCTCATCAGCTCTGCTTTGGACCAGTTAAAAAAAATTTCATTATATCGTCCATTTCAAATAAATTACTAGCCTTTTTGTTACTTATTTTCAGTTTATTAGTTTTAATTTTGAAACATCTCACACGTGGAACAATATTTTAATTATCTTAATCCTTGGTGAAATTGGATGAGAGCAAATATAGTAATTTTTTAATGTTAGTTATAAATTGCTAGGAAAAATATAATAATATGCTTGCTACTAGCTAATATATCTTCGTTTTCAATGTAACGCTGAGTTCGTAAACACATTCAATAAATATTCCAATCTGAATAGGATTCGCCCAGCATTTAGGACTATAACAATAGATCGTTACGCGGATCTATAACTTCAGCGTTATCGCGTTGGGAGGCACACGTGCGGCGTAACAAATGGTTCGAATACGTGACATTCCACTGGAGAAGTTACAGAAGAGATTGTAACGGTGGTAGATCTCTATGCGGGTCGATTCTAGCGGAAGTGCCACCATATATTTCTGTCTTATACCAGGCAGGGTACATATATGTGTACTTAATTAAAGGAGTGGAAAGTAATAGTATTGTCAAACTTTTCAGCAGACCTCAGGTGCAGAAGAATTGTATACTCTATGTTACCATTTAACGTTTAGTATTGGGGATCTTCTGTAAGTAAAAAAAACATGATAGCACGGGGGTTTTTAGAAGTGCGTATAAGAAATTAATTATGATTTGCTTTAACGATAAAATGAAACATCGGGTAACTTACATTCCTAAAAGTTATTCACAAAAGTTCTCACTAACTGAAGTCTATTAACTCATCTGTTTCTCAGCCCTAAACACAGCAGACGGAGAGCAATGTATTGATGACGATGATGATGATGACTGGAAATTTTCCACAATAAGGTATACGGTCACGATCCACCTCCGCCCTCCATCCCAAACGAGAGGGCGGCGAAATATTAATTGAAAAATTTGATCTGTGATAAATGTTCTCCCGGAATAATGATGAGGGAAGTGATGTGAATTGGAAATGAACTGGCCGGGATCAGGGAGTAAATAGGGAGTTGAATTACGCACGTTTGTATTGAATAATTTTCCAAACTATTTCTAATTAAGTTGTTTTATTCTATACACGTATAGAATGTGAATGTATCAGATTAACTTTGTACTTTTTTATGTTAGAATAGTAAACGAGCCTGGAGGCCACCTGATGCTAAGTGGTCACCACAGCCCACAAACAACACCTCTCCAACCTGTTTCAGGTAGGTTTCCAAGAAGAAGAGGTCTTAAGTGACAAGAATTTCATTACGGCAGATTATGATGGCGGCGGTGGTAACTTCCCATTCGAATTGTAGTTTTGTCACCTACTAATATTGTTTGATACTCCGCGAAACTGTGGTTTCTAGCAGTTATGTGCGTAATAAAAAATAATTATTGGTGAAGGAATTCATGGTGTGGAAATAAGGTGTGTGAGGTCTACCAATCCGCACTTGGACGTGGACTGAAGCTTATCCCTTCTCATTATGCGTGGAGTCCTACGCTCTACAGGCCTGGACAGTGATGGGTAGATGACGATTATGTGTAATATACATCAGGCTTAAAAAGTACACAAAACTGTGTTGAAGTACCTTCTAGAACTTGCTTCGTTCCCTTTAATTTTTAAGGTACAAAATCAAATATAGGTATGTCTTTTTACGGTTTATTTACTAATAGTATTTTCTGGGACTTTCAACCAATTTGATTGTTAAAGAAAACTGCTCTGCAATTTGTTTTAATGGAATTTGCAATTATAATGAGATCACGTAATCTCAGAGAAAATTTTGTCAAAAATAAGCCCGCGTCCCTTTAGTGGAGAAAATTCACAGAATGATTTTATTACAAGAATTAAATAATGTCAAGTTTAACCTTCCTTCATTATGGGTTTTATTTTAGAAACTTCGAGACCCGTCTCGTGGCTCGACGTAGCAAACGGACACGTAGCTCACTCAATGTTACGTTACGTATATCTTATAACACTTAAATAAAAACATTAACACCCAGATAGACTTTTAGAGACAATTTCAAAGAGGTCGGTCATTTGGAACTATAGTACATATTAAGATATATTCCTTCTGCTTGCAAGTGATAACTTGTACAACCTATATACGTAACAAACGCAACAGCAATGATCAGTGATAACCTTGTAGTAAGATTCTGGGCTTTTACTCTAGGTGTCCAGGTTTGGAATCCCGCATGCACCTCTAAATTTTCGAAGTTATATGGGTATTAGAAATTAATTATCTCTTAATCTTACGGTGAAGGAAAACATCGGGACGAAACCTACACATCTAAAAGATTTTTCTAAAGTTCTCGAAGGTGTGTGAAGTCTACAAATCTGCACTTGGCCAGCGTGGTGGATTATGGCCTAATCCTTTTTGTTCGGAGCGAAGACCCGTGCCCAGCAGTGAGACATCAATGAATTGATGATGAAGCTATATATGTATTATAATATTGCAACCTACGTACTTTACATTATTTAACTTGCTTTGCGAGGAGATAACGCAGCAACAGCTGTTCAAAATTAACAATGTTAAAATACCTGACATCACTACAAGTAATTAGCAAGCTCCATTGCTCTTAGAGAAATTAATTTTGAGCGCTAGACTGCCTCGAACATTTCCGAAGAATGTCACCGCTGGAAGGGTTTTATGATATGACATGATAATTTCCCACAACATAAATAAAGTCAAATTGTTCCGATATACGAATCCGGTGATTGCGCAAATATTTTATAGAGCAATTTCTATTTGCCAACACTGTGTATAAAGCCTTGAAAGTCCTCGGTAAGCCGCTTACATTGAATTTAAAACATTTTACGTCTAATGATCAATACTTACGGAGGATTCTTACGTAATACGTTTACTTGTATTCATGCTATCTACACTGGTTTGAATAATACCTTTGACGTCGTTAAGTACTCAATTATAAAAAGAAAACTCTGTAGATAAATATAAGATACATATTAGTGAAAAGTAAAGTTTATATTTAGAGGAGAGAGTGGATTTTTTTTTCGTAAATAGATTTGTCTGAGCTTTATACTTAATTACAATTGGAGTACCTCAAGGTTCTTATTTTGGTCCTATTTTTTTTAATATGTTCGTTTGATTTTAACGGCTTTATTGTCAACACATTATTACCTCATTGTTGGTGGTCTTCTATAGGGTTGTTACGACACATTATTACCTCATTGTTGGTGGTCTTCTATAGGGTTGTTACGCTGACCTAGTGCACGTTGGTAGATTTTATAAACCTTAAGGTTACTACTATACTACTGGACATCTCAAGACATTTTCTTCACCATTATAGCAAGTGATTATAACTTCGAAATCCTAGGATACCTGGTCTTAAACCGGCCTATCATTATTACTTAGCTATGAAGGACTTAAAAAATTTCACAAGATTTAACGACTTTAACCCTTTTGCCAACAGACAGGATTCATTGCCTTAACGTACTGTTCAAAGTTCGGAGAACTCCTTAATAATTTATCACTGGACCTAAAAATATCATAATCATCAACAAATGGAAAACAGCAACTGAAGTATTTATTGCTCAACACGGTCGCCGGTAACGCTTATGATTAAATCGAATAATTTATTCAAATAATCTCATCGAGTTCCATTGTTCACACCTCCGGGCTTCGAACACTTCGACCTACGGCATTTGCATATATTTACTCTAGGGAACTAAGGACTCTAGGATTTGCATATTGCCCTTTAGCAGAAAACCTCTCAACCAACGTAATACTGATGAAGGGTCCTCGGTGCAGAAACTTACTTTACAGACATGATGAATTTTGAAGGACTTCAGAAAGAAAAGTCTCGGTTTTCATCTACGTCATTCCTTCGTCAGGCCTTTGCGTCATCAAGATTTTTATGTGTCCGAATAACCTGATGTGATGTGATCTCTGCCACCTATGGACATTTATAACCGGCGTCAAATAAAACGTGTTGCTGACCCTAAGGACTAAGTCTACCAAACGCTTGATGTTACCAGACCCTTCAATCTAGAAAACAGTAGCTTACACCACGTTGGTGCCGCCATTGTCGAACTATTAATATGTTGGCAAATCGAAGGACCTTTGTTTACCACGCTGGTTCTGAAATGTTTGAGTGTATTCAGTGTACCCCAAGTTATGCAAAGTCCACAATTAACAATAAAAACTACTCACCGTTCCTCTGGAACGTCCAGTTTCCCAGGATGGAATAGTTGACGGGAACGTCTCGCACCACCACTCCACTAGTGGGATGAACAGCAATCTTCAGTATTGTGAGAATCCTTAGTTTTCGTATTGTAAATTGATAAATCACGCACGGCG